>PVIA01008599.1:0-59312 GCA_004024845.1 Tonatia bakeri
TCAAATGGAGGGTTAGCAACAGGGAAGTGGGAGGAGAAGGGAGGGGGAAAAGATATAGAGAATAAGTAGCACAGACAGTAGGTAGAAAATAGACAGGTGGAGGGTAGGAATAGTGTGGGACATGTAGACACTAAAGAACTTATGACACATGGACATGAACTAAAGGGGGGAATGTGGGTGGGAGGGATGGGCAGGGTGGAGGGGAGTGAAGGGGGAAAATGGGCCAACTGTAGTAGCATAATCAATAAAATAAAGAATTAAAAAAAAAAAAAGAAATTTGGAAAAAAAAGAAAAAACTCCAGATTATAATTCTGCAAAGAATGGATGTAAACGGTCAGGAAATACAGGTTTTCAAACAGTGAAGGAAAAGAGTCAAGCAAAAGGATAAGGAAAAACAAAATGGTCATCTCCGGTCACATGGTAAAGGGCAGCAGTCTAACAACTTTGAGGACACCAACCCAATGCTGACAGTAGTAAGTGGACGCAGAGCAGAAACTGAATATTGGAACAAGGGAAGAAAAGGCAAAGTCTAATGTTTTCCCACAAAGCAACAAAGAGATCTGAACCTCAAGCAATGTATTGAGTTTCTCTGAAGAAATAGTTTTTAGTTTCCCTTGGAGAAATATTTTTTTAGTATTAACTACTAGCATTTGGTATTAAATGCTTCAGGGGATAATACCACAATAAGAGACAATTCCAATTCGAAACACAATATAATAGAATTCCACAAATACCAGGAAGAATAAGTCTGGTGGTATTATAAAAAAAAAGTGCTAGCGAACAGCAATAGAAGAGTAGATTATATTATTTCATGGTTAAGAGGCATGAAAGTCTTCACATATGATCTGATATTTGAGACTGCTCTTTAAGAATACATAGTTTTATGATAAGACAAAAGAGTGAGGAGGACTAGAAATCATTCTTAATGAAGGGAATACCATGCACAAAGACAAGGTAGATAGCATGGTTGCTTTTGGGAAATAACAAATAATTTACATTAGCTAGGATCAAGGAAATAACTTTCTATTCCTTATCATTGTAACTTAAATCTTAAACCTGGTCTTCGGCCATATAGTAAGAAGACTGCTAAGTTTCAATCCTAGATACACTAAAAAAATTCTAACCTTGCCAGCTAACCTAGTGAACAACATGTTCTCTAAAATAATCACCAAATCAGGGGCAATATCTACTTACTGGAAGTTGTCACCACTGTGGAGATTGTTAGCACGTAGTAAGCCATATAAAGTCACATGTGTGTTCTCTGATGAAATGCTTAGGTCATGTTCCTTTCCTTCCCTGATCATTGTACGTTTAAGAAGACTAGAACATTTCAGAGCCAACTCCAAAGCATCCATCCAGCACCTTCCTAGAGGAACATAGATCCATAAGCAATATAATTCAAGAAACTATAAAAACTAGCATCCATCTAAATTTAACACTGTTAGCCTTTAAGCATACTATTATTTCTTTGAGAAAAATGAACTGGAAAGTTATTTTGAGCATAAAGTCTTATACAAGGATTTTTAATCCAATTTTTCAGTTTATCATGTGATTTTACATACTATAAAGTGAGTATTTAGAAACTACTGGTAAATGAAGAAAATATAGTACACATTGGTAAACAGACCTAATGAAAATACATGTATTTTATTTTTAAAATTTTAGAACATTAATATGTAGTATAATTTGAAGGTACCAAAATAGGTACATAAAATATACTGAAGGGGTTATTATGTTTGTACTATAAATAAACTATCTAAAATAATCCTTTGTTGTCAATAGTAGATCTATCCCTAGGTTTGGCATCCATTCTACTTATATGTATGAAAAATTTTAAGTCAGGAAAATGTCTGTACAATAGTGTCCTATTAGTTAGTAGAAACATTAATAACCTTATTTTTAAATTAAAATTTAGAACTATAATTAGCAGAAAAAATATCAGTTCACTTAAAATTCATACATATTTGTTTCAACATCTGCTGGAAATATCAGCCAAATAAAATACTTTTCATAACAAAAGCTCATGCCTATGATACTTTAATTTTAAAAATAATTATCTGGTAAAAGTAAACTTTGGAAGGTTACCAGATTCCTTAGGCTAGGCTAGTCTAAAACATAAAAGTGAGACAGAAATCCATTATCAATTATTAAGGTTTTAAAGTTACTTTGATTTGAAATAAATAAGTTTTGTTCTCCCTATATTTGCTTCATTGATTAACTATTAAGTTAATAAGTACAGAAAAACATCTTAAGTTAAAAAAACTTAACAGTTGTATGTGTTTTATAAATGTTCATACTTAGTGATACAAGTAGTATTAAATGTACCTCTAAAACAATAAAACTTAATGAGTTACCACAGAGAACACTAACCAAGTCAAAAAAGATGTTAAAAGGTCAATGGAGGACTGAGAAGAAAACTCTAGGCTGCTAATTTAACAGTCAATTATCCAATGCTTCCTTCCTATCAGATTCCTCTGTTGTCTACCAAGTTAATGGAATATTTGGTGTTCTAAGCAATTTCTGATTATAACACACCTGCTGCAAATACCATATTAAAGACAATTTTTTTTTCCTGAAGGAAAACACACAGTGGTTTATTAAATAACCCCTTAAAAATGAGACCAAAATCCAATCCATTAAAACCTGTATTTACCATCTGACTCGGAAGTAGCTCGGATGATCAAGTAACTGCTGGGTAAGGGCTGAGTTATTGACCCCACTGCTTCGCCCTTGGGACCCTTAAAATAACCAAATAAAATAAAAATAAGCAAAATAAATGGCATACAGTATTATGAGATCTCAACTTGGTATTATCCATTATTACTGGCAACAATCTAAGTTAGGCATGGATTATAATTCAAAAGTAAACAAGCTTTAATTTCATGCTTGTTGAGAACGTAAATGTTGAGTACTAAGGAAAGTCTTCCCCTTCCAACAAATATACCTCCTTACCAAAAACTTAACACCTTATAATAGTTATCATTAAACATTATTTCTGTACTTTGTTCACATATTAAAGGGAAACCTAAATTTTACCATACTAGATAAAATTTTACTTTGACAGAGAATTTCTATCCCACATATACTACTAGAAAAAAATACTCAATTTCCAGAAGCCCACAAAGAAACAGCTAGAAATATATGGCAGTTATAATTTGTAAGAAAAAGAAAAAAGACTTTTTATTAGGTCTAGGGAAAAAATAAAGCTCTATTTTATAACCAATGGTATACTTGTTTATAAATACCAACTGTAAAATCTAATTTTATTTAACCAGAAACAAGAAAGAAAAAGGAATTTTATTGTTGTTGGCTGGGGTTATTTGTTTTAGAAGTATATGACACCAAGAGCTCTACAGTAATTAGTATCACCAAGGCTAACCTTAGGTGGACATAGTTCTTTTCTAGAAAAGAAAATCTGAGGATTAAGAAGTCCTGGCTGGGTGGCTCAGTTGGTTAGAGCACCATCCTGATACACTAAGGTTGCAGGTCTGATGTCAGGGCATATATAAGAATAGCCCAATGAATATATGAACAAGTGAAACAACAAATTTCTCTCACTCTCTCTCCCTCTTTCCTTCTCTCTCAAACCAATAAATAAAAATTAAAAACAAAATAGCCCTGGCTGGCGTAGCTCAGTGGATTGAGCGTGGGCTGCGAACCAAAGCATCGCAGGTTCGATTTCCAGTCAGGGCACATGCCTGGGTTGCAGGCCACGGCCCCCAGCAACCACACATTGATGTTTCTCTTCTCTCTCTCTCTCTCTCCTCCCCTCCCTTCCCTCTAAAAATAAATAAATAAAATCTTTAAAAAAATTAAAAACAAAATCTTAGAATTGAATTTATAGCATAATTCTGATAGAAAAAAATAATTTTTTGGTTGTCAGATGAAGGAATAAAATGAACTTCAAGAAGTACAGAAACATTTAAAAGTAAAGATGCAGATTCAAAATGAAGTAACAGAAAAATCAATATGATTTTTAAAAATTTCTTAAATTCCTTAGAGTAGTAGTAAAGAATAAAAGCAATATATAAAAAGTTTTGAAAATTTTTTTTTTCACTGGAGAATCACATTTTATATAAACACCACAGGTTGTATGGCTTAAAATCTTTCCCTTATGGGAAATATCTAATTGCAGCCTGAAACTAATTGTGTAATCCTAAATTTATTTCTGACTCCAGACTACTGAAATAAAGGTAAAAAGTCCAGATTTTTTCCTAGGTATATGTATACTGCCCAATTAAGGTATACCAAAAATATTTAAAAGCTCAACTTACTTTTACCTAGTCCTCATCTCAATTAGGTGGTTTTCCTGGAAGGAGTCCTAAACCCTTTATTCAAAGGTAATTGACCTTCTTTCAAATTAAAATAATGATTGCTTTGTAGAAACTTAAACTAGACTCATTTTATTCGTTAGCATATCTACTATTTGTAGAATTTCTTGGTAGTTAAACAAGGCATTTCTACTTCCATGATTAAGTTTCTGCTATTATAATATAGGAGTGACCACAGTAATGCTTTAGGTATAAAGCACAGGTGGCAAACACAATGCCCACGGGCTGAATCCGGCCCTCCACCTTGTTTTGTCTGGCCTGGCACCTTGTTTCTACCCAGCGGCAGCAGCTGCGCTAAGCTCCTGCTTAACTGTTAAGGAGTAGTTACATTTATATAGTCCTAAAATTACATTTGGTCCTTTGAAGGTAACTGCGAGGCTGACATGCCTCCCCCCACATCGGCTGCCCCCCCCACCACTGTGACAATGAGTTTGACACCCCTGGATAAAGCATTAGAGCTCCATCTTCAAAGAAAGTTGCATCTCAAGAGTAAGTAGGACTGTGATTGCTTATAGGCTTCCTCTTAGCACATATTTACATCACCACAGGAAAACCCCCCAAAATAAATGGCAGCTTCTGTTCTAGGAGATCTTACAATTTTGATAAAGAGAAAAACACAGTAAACATGATACAATGTTACAAAGCAAGATTATTCATTGCAATTTTTTTTTTAAATACAAACTGAATCCCCATTGCAAAGAGATAATAAGGTACAATATAAATTAGAAAAACATTTTCTGGAGAAAATTTTAAGTTAGATCTTAAAGGTAAAAAGGACTTTTAATTTGCATTTCATTGTGAGTAGAGACAGAGGAATAATGCCCTTGAAAACAAAAATAAATTTATAAGTGTTGGCAGAGAAGAGCAATCATTAGATTAACTGATTTGTCTCTGTTCTACTCAAAGATTGTCATTTTACCTTTTACCTATATAACAAATGCTTACCTTCACAGCCCAAATAGACTGCTCCAAAGGATGAAAAAGTTTGAAACAAAAGCCATCCTTTTTTGATGGCCGCTCAATGATTTCACAGGCATTCAGAAGGACAGTTCCTACCCACTGACCATTTTTTTGGGTTTTATAGATTAGTAGCACCCCTGGTTTCAACACACACCACAACTTGGTCCAGCTCTTTAGAGTACCACGAATCTAGGGAAAATGAATTTAAGAAATAAAGCTCTGTTTTTCTCTTTCTGTTCCACAAGATACAAACTAAGTAATGGTAAACAGTATGTTTTAATCTAAAATTTCCAGAAAAATGAACAAGTTAGAGTCAATGGATATTTTTTTAAAGCTACTAAATAACGAGCACTGATAAAAAAACAAACAAAAAAAGAAACTTTTACCATTTGTGACAGCATGGACAGACCTGAAGATTATTATGCTAAGTGAAATAAGCCAGTTTGTGAAAGACAAATATCTTATGATCTCACTTATATATAGAATCTAATGAACAAAGTAAACTGACAAACACAACAGAGACAGAGGCATGGACACATGGAACAGAATGACAGCTGTCAGAGGGGAGGGGTTTGGGAGGACTGGACGAAGGAAGGTGAGGGAACATACACGCACAACCCATAGACACAGACAACAGTGTGGTGACGTCCAGAGGGAAGGGGGTGGGAGGAATTAGACAAAGGGGGACATCTGTAATAGTGTCAACAATAAAAATAAAGTTAAAAAAATAGTATGAATATTGCTTCTGAGGATCTTAAATTCTAGCAGGAGAATTGGGTCAACAGTTTCAAAATACTATATACTAAGTAGAAAGGTTTTCCTAACCTTCCAGGTCAGGTCAGGGGCTATTAAAATATACTTCCCTGATATCAAGATTTGCCTCTTAGCATCTAAAATAGCTATAATTTTATTTCTGTTAATATAAGATTATTCCACCTTTTAAGATTTTACCCCCTTACTACTCCATAAAGAGTACTGAACACAGCGCACACTAGGAATTCATTCTCTAAATATTTGACGAGTGGTAGACAGAAGGAAGAACATCCAGTCTTATAATGACCTTCTCTAAATTACATGATTCTAAGTAATTACATAGAGTGTGCCATATAAACTTCTTGGGTAAATTTAAAACACAAGTTACATAAATTTCTCTAGCCTTATAAAATGTTCCTTGTCCTAGGGTTTAATGCTATGTTGAAAATAAGTCTATAGCTAGTTTTTCCTATTCTGTTTCTGTAATCCATTAAAAGTGTTTCTATGCAAGTCACTGAATTCAAAATACTGAAAAAGATGCTAATATAATATTGAGATTAAAAACTAGGAATTATCCTCAGTTTCATTTACTGTAAAACATCTATTCTATCAATGTACTTATATAAATCATGAAATACATGTAGGGCTCCCAAACTCCCCAAAGAGGCATACCACAGTAATTCTAAACAAGAAAAACTTAGAAAGGAGGAGTTTGGAGCCAGACATTAAAAAAAAAAAGAGAAAATCTTGAAGAAAAGGTATGTGTACGTGAAAAAGAGATGGAAAGATAAGAGTTACTCTGAGATGAGGTTCTGGATCTTGGTGATGTGATAGTAAAACATGGATATTTTATCAAAATGAAGGTAAGACTTAGAAAGTCAGCCAGGGGGATGTGTTGGGAAGATCTGGGGAGCTGGTTGGGAAATCCCATGTCAAAAGACAAGAGTAGGTTTAGCCCTGAAAAACCCAAGTAAGATCTGTAGCTTAAAGTCTTTGAAGCAGAGCCAAAATTAGAAGGTGTTTTCAGCACAACATTGAAGAAGACTTACTTAAAACCATCACTAAGTTCTTCCTATGTTAGTAAGAGAACTTCAATGACAGATCTCATAAAGATTTTAGGTTGGAGACTGTACCAACTCTTTGGGAAAGTGAAAAGCTTTCAGGGCTGGGGTAATTTTTAGGACAATGCCAGGTACCAAAACTTCTTGGGAGTTGGGATCTTTACAAGATGATCCTTAAAGTTAGCCTTAGCTTGAAAAATTACTACCAAACATTCTTCAGATAAGAACAAGAAAGAGGATAGAGTGACAGAGATGATAAAAAAAGAAATAAAAATAAGTGGAAATAACCAGACGCCAAAAAAGGTAAGGTACAAAAACAGTGACATTTCTCTGAACACTAATCCTTTTCAAACGATAATTTTAGTAATAACTTAGTCTCAAATCTTCTCAATAATGTATATACCAAGTCTACAATACTAAATAATTTAAAAAGCAAGCAAAAAATTACTTTACAGCATATTGATTAGTCTAATGTCATACAAATCAAAAAGTCTTTTTAAAAGAACTGCTGTGCATATTTGATGTTGTGTCAAGAGAGACAACACTAAGGTTCCTTCTCATTAAGATTGGAACAGAGAACCTCTGGGATATAATTAATAGTTTGTCAGTGAAAAACAATCATGCTAGTAGTTATTTATGTCTTGCAGGCTTTAGTGCACTCTGGGCTCTCCTATTCCAGTAGGTAAAGATTCAATACAAACTGACCTTCAACCAATCAGCCATAACAATAACAGAAGGATCTGTGATTGTACTGAGTAACTCCTTTGTAGCTCTTTTCTTTTCTTCTCGGTAATTTTTCTTTTGTACCTATTTTACAGAAATAATAGAAAAATTAAAAATTCATTAGAAATGAGCAATTTCCCTTTAAAATTTTTAGGCATATAGAATGCAGAGTATAAAATTCTAACCCTCTTTTAGAAATCTACCATCTTAGGATAAAGGAACTAGTTTTTCTGTTTCATTTTGTTTTTTCTTGAGAACTGGTAGAAATTTTTAAAGAAGTAAGGTTTCAAGCTATGTTTTCCTGATCACTAGTCCAGTTCTCTGTATCTTTTTAAGGAATTTTACATTTTTAAAATTACATAATATATAAATATAATCTCATGGTAAAAATTTAAACAACACAAATAAAGCTAAAATGCCATTTTTATTATACCTATCTTACTCCAATCCACAGAACTGACCACTGTTAACCTTTTTGAAAACAGTATCTTTTCAGGCCTTTGCTATGTACATAGCCTATAAAAATATATAGCTTCTTCCTTTTTGAGCTTATAAACATATTCAATTTTTTTTCTCCCATTCAATATTTTTTGAGAATTTCCACAACCACCTCATTTTTTAAGTTGCTACAAAGAATTCCTAGTATAAATAACAAGAGCTAACATTTACTAGGTACATTCTGCGTACCAGTAACAGTTCTAAGCACTTTACACATATTACCTCATTTAACCTTTACAATAACCTTGGGAAGTATGACCACTAGTATCCTTAATTTACAAAGAGAAAACTGAGGCACAGGTAGTAGCTTACCCAGGATCACAGAGCTAGTAAGTCATGGAGGCAGGATTCAAAAAGAGGCAGACTGGCTCTAAAATACATGTTCTTAACCACCGTGCTATATTAAGTGTAAAATTTTCCTTAACATATTAATATTCTCATATTGACGGAAATCTACCGTTAGCAGTTTTTTTCATATTATGAACAATGCAGCCATTATTTACAATGGACAATTTTGCTCTTTCCTGACACTAATATATAAAAAATAATTAAGAAACCACAACAAGGAAATTAATTCATTCAAAATATCAAAGTTTTACCTTCTTAAGCCAGTTCTATGACAATATGGGAAAGCAGCAGTGAATTAATGTAGTTTCATTACTGCTTTGTTGTTATTACATGAATGGGAGAAGAGTGATGGTAACCTATCTGTGATATATATACTTTTTAACTCTAATACAAATCTTCCTATTTTCACTTAATGATAAAGAGATTGCATACAAATAACAAGATTTTAATAACTCTACAGCCAAAACACTGTAGACTTTTGGTCTTTATTATCATGCATATCTGAATTAACAGTAGATTTAATATGAAGTTGCAAATGCATATAAAATGAGATACGGGGGTGGGGGTGGATAAAAGAGACTACACAGGGATCAGAGTCATTGGAAAGCATGTGTTCCTTAGGCTCCAGGATCAGTGGCCAATCTGGAAGGCAGCCCTCATATTGCACATTTCTTAAGAGAACCTGGAAATCTGAACTGGTGATAGCTGAATTTTCAAAACACTGTGTAGGTCAAACAAAATACAGCAGGCCCTCAAATAACATTTTGTTCAACACTGTTTTGTTATGATGGTGATGAGATGCTGTAGGAATTTAACTCTTGTTTATATTAATTAGCTTATGGTAAAATTGGTTTTGTCATACATCATTCATCACAGTTTCAAGAATCTACTGAAAATGTTAGGTGAGGACTTACTATACAATCTACCCATGGGCCAAATTCAGCCCATGACCCAGCAGTTGGTAGTCTCAAATTTCAAAGTGTACCAGAGCTGTCCATCAGGTGCCCCACAACCCACTGGTGTGCATGACTGGAGCACAGCTCTGCAGAGATAGCTAGTCCTCAGCCCCAGCAGTGGCCACTTAAGGCATGGAGGAGCTCTGGGATAGTCATTATGCACCCTTTTCAGTTGGCTCCAGAATGTTATACAAATATTGATATTTTTTTTGTGCCTGAACTTTTTTCTTCTTTCAGGAAGACACTTTTATTTATCTTATTAGCCTACTTTCAAAAGCACATGTAAAACATAGTGTTAGTCATGAAATAACTGTGGAAACTAACCTTGAGAGATTCTTTTTTCGTGAGCTTGCTTGAAGCTGAACTGTCCCTCTCTGAGCCATTATAAAGTTTAGATTCAGACTAAAATCACATAAAAATGAACAAAAAAATTTAAAACCTTCATTTATTCTATACACGTGACATAAAAATATTAATGTTCAAGCTATGCTTATGATATTCTTCCCATTTATTGCTGTTACTTAGGCAAATGTTGATTTTCAAATACTGATTTTTCCATGTAGTATAGTATTAGGATTTAGACATTAATTCACATTAAACCCACAACCAAAAAAAGTAATAAGTAATCAATAAATTAATCTACAGTGTACACATGGTAGATTAATTTAACTCTGTTCCATGGCTTAATGGGAAAATCTGTAATATAACATACCTCTTAGATACTATTAAATTACAAATACAGTATTAGTTTAAAAGTTAATGAAAATTAATGGTTTTTTACTCTTTACCAAGTACTATGCTAAACACTTTATGTGCACTACCTCATTTAATCCTCAAAGCAACCCCATGAGACAGAAGTAGCATCCCCCTTTTGCTAATAAGGAAATTAAGACCAATAGATTAAATAACTGACTTCCTAAAATCACCCAGAGCGAATTAATAGATAAGCTGGATTTGTACTCTAGTCTAATTCCCAGTCTCAGGCTCTTAGCCATCTCACTACATTGATTTCTCACATTTTAAAACTGTTCATACATAATCTCAATCAGACTCAAATATAAGAGCTATCTTCATGAGCAACAGAAAATCTGTTTCCTAGATATGACAAGATTTGGCTTAGTAGTTCCTAAAAGATTCAAGTATATAAGAGACCAGCAGGCCAGAAGGGTGTCATTTGAGCTTGTAAATTAGTGTATGGCTAATTCTGAAAAACAAACAAACAGGATCCAATGACCAAGAGTTCTATAGTATTTTAAATTAAATGGCTAATACAAAATGGAGGATAAAAACCATATGATCATATCAAGAAATGCAGAAAAAGTACTTCATAAAATCCAGCACTCATTTATGATAAAAACTCAGCAAAGTGGAATAGGGGAATATATTTAAACAAAATAAAGGCCATATATGACAAATCCATTGTCAGCATCATATTTGACGGGCAAACTACAAGTGTTCCTCTTAAGATTCAGAACAAGACAGGGATATCCACTTTCACCTCTCTTATGCAATGTAATACTAGAGGTCCTAGCCACATCAATCAGACAAGAAGAAATAAAAGGCATCCAAATTGGAAAGGAAGAAGTAAAGCTGTCATTATTTGTAGATGACGTAATACTGTACACAGAAAACCCCAAAGATTCCACCAAGAAACTGTTAGAACTGATAAATGAATTCAACAAAGCAGCAGGATATAAAATTAATATCCAGAAATCAGCTGCATTTTTATATGCTAATAAAGAACTAACAGAAAGGGAAATTAAGAAAACAATCCCATTTACAATGGTTACAAAAAGAATAAAATACTCAGGAATAAACCTAACCAAGGATGTAAAAAACCTGTACTCAGAAAATTATAAGACACTGAAAAAATAAATAGAAGATACAAGTTAAGTGGAGGCACATACCGTGTTAATGGATAGGGAGAATTAACATAATTAAAACGTTCATACTACCCAAAGCAATCTACTGATTCAGTGCCATTCCTATCAAGATTCAAAATACAAAAAATCATGACATATTTCACAGAACTAGAACAAATTTTCAAAACTTTATATGGAACCACAAAAGGCCCTGCATAGCACCAGTGATCCTTTGACAGAACAAAGTTACCTCCAAATTTGATATCACATTGCCCAATATTAAATTATACTATAAGGCCATAGTAATCAAAACAGCATGGTACTGGCATAAAAACAGACACATAAATCAAATGAACAGAATAGAGAGTCCAGAAATAAAGCCACATCTTTATAGTCAATTAACATTCAACAGAGGAAGCAAGTACATACAATGGACTAAAGATAGTTTATTCAATAAATGGTTTGGGGAAAACTGGACAGATACGTGCAGAAAAATGAAATTAGACTCCCTTCTTACACCACACACAAGAATAAATAAGAAATGGATCAACGAATTAAATGACCATAAAAATCCTAGAAGAGAACATAGGCAGCAAAATCTTGGACACTGCTCATAGCAATTATTTTATTGGATATATCTTCCCTGGGCACAGGAAACCAAAGAAAAAATAAACAAATGGGAACACATAAAACTAAAAAGTTTTGCACAGCGAAGGAAAATATCAACAAAATAAAAAAGACAACCCACAGAATGGGAAAACATATTTGCCCATACATCTGATAAGGAGTTAATATCCAAAATTTATAGACTTACAAAATTCAACACCAAAAAACCCCTAACCCAATTAAAAAATGGACAAAATTCAGACCTGAATAGACACTTCTCCAAAGAGGACATACAGATGGCCAATAGACATATGAAAAGATGCTCAAGGTCACTAATCATCAGAGAAATGCAAATTAAAACCACAATGAGATATCATCTCACACCCGTCAGAATGACTATCATGAATAAATCAACAAACAATAAGTGCTGATGAGGATGGAGAAGAAGGGGAACCCCTTTGCACTGTTGGTAGGAATGCAGATTGGTGCAGCCACTGTGGAAAGCAGTATGGAGATACCTCAAAAAATTAAAAATGGATCTGCTGTTTGACCCAGTGATCCCACTTCTGGGAATATATCCAAAGGAATCCAAAACACTATTCAAAAGAACAAAAGCACCCTCATGTTCACTGCAGTGTTATTTATAATCACCAAGATATGGAAGCAGCCCCAGTGTCCATCAGTAGATGAGTGGATAAAACTACTACACAATGGAATACTACTCATCTGTAAAAAAGAAGGAAATATTACCTTACATTACCTTTTGTGACAGTGTGGATGGAGAACATTATGCTAAGTGAAATAATCCAGTCAGAGAAAGACAAACACTGTATGATTTCACTCATATTTGGAATCTAATGAACAAACTGAACTAACAAGGAAGATGGGGACAGACTCATAGATGGAGAACAGGAGGACATCTGGGAGGACAGAGGAAGGTTAGGGGATAAAGGGATTGAGCAAAAGGGAAAAAGGACTCATGGACATGGACAACAGTGTGGTGATTGCTTGGGGGAGTGGGGCATAAGGGGACTAAGTAGTAATGGAAAAATATAATAAAGATTAAATAAAAAAATAAATTACTAAGTTTTCAGAATGAACAGGTTACCTTTTAAATACCAAAAAGCATAAACTATTTTTGTTGGAAATACTTTACTAAGTTTTCCTTCTTTTATAACCTTACTGACCACAATCATAATGATGAAGTCAAGATTCTAACTCACTTTTTTTGACTCCAAAGCAACACTGTCCAGTAGAGCTCTCTGAATGACAGAAATGTTCTATATCTGAGTTGTCCAATATGGTAGCCACAAGTCATATGTGGCTATTTGAGCACTTGAGATGTGGCTAACATAACTGAGAAACTGAATTTCTAAGTTTATTTAATTTTAATTACTTTAAATTTAAAGAGTCACATATGACTAGGTGCTGTTCCACTCAAAGGGCAGTTCCAAAGCATACTGCTTCATTAAGGTATGTAAACTTTCTTTTCAGGCTCCCCATTCCCCTTCTATCCCGCACCCACCCACCTACCACTTAAAGACTACGTATAGGTAGCTGTGGTATGTAGGTCTGGAGTTTAAGTGTTTAAACTTCTGAATAGGAAGGAATACCATTACACCATACATTCATCAATTCTGGTATTAACTGCTTGAGAATAGGATTTTAAAATTCCATACACTGCATTCTATCACTAGCCATGGCAGACCTAAGATAATTGTTTCCTCTACAATTTTAATTACACATCTCATATAAAATGATCAAGGCATTTCTCATGTATAGCTACATATAAAATATATATCCATATATTTAGTACTTCCATCCTAAGTACTTTTATATATTTGATGGATGGATCTTTATATAAAGAATACTTGAAAAATTAAATGTAAATAAAATTTGTATAAAATTATAGATTAAAACATATCATGGAATCTTCTCAACTGCTCCCAAGAACAGGAACAAAAAGCATAGTTTTTACAGTGAAGTCTATTGCTGAGAATAGCAGAGAATTTACAAGCTTAAGAAATAGGTTTTCTTACTTCATATCATTGGTTCAAATCCACAAACATAAAAGGTTTTTCCTACTATTAAACCTGACCAGAAATAACAGGCAAAAACCAAATCCCTTTACATTATGGAAATTTAGTGAATTACAAACCCTTAGGAAAACCAAGGAAGGCATCATATACTATTTCTCAAACGTATACTTTGAAAGAAAAAGACAAATCTCAACAGACCTAAGAATATATACATGTATCCCAGTTTGAGAAATATTAATTTAGGGAACTATACCTTTTTCTAAGAAAGAGATCTTTGGCCTTTTGTAAAATGTACATATTTTGACTATCTTTCAAATGAACCCCAAATATTTAAGTTTTTTTTTAAACCATTAACTCCGAGAATTGCTCAGAAGGAGGGAAACTCCCAGCTTCAGTTTGAGGAGTACTGCTGTAGCAACCACATCGGAAACAATATAACTCTATAGAGGATACTGGTTACCAATAGGCTATATTTGCAAGTAAACAACATTAAATCAGCCCCAGTGAAACTTTCATTTTTTCATATATACTACATGGTTTAGATATACCAACATAAGACCATCTCATAAAAATCTGACAGGATTATAGTGTTTAGTTCTCTCATCTTAAATATTAGAAAAATTTTGTAATTATATATTTGAAGAAGACAATATGCTTACCTTGCTCTTTGACATAGAAAGCGAAGAGTCATCTTTATTTTGAGAGATGTCTTCCCTTCCTCTTTCAAAACCTTTAAAAACATTGTGATTATATCAGTATTGGTACTTTTGAAGATACGTAAGCATTAAAAAGCAAAAGCAGATAAGTCATACAATTTCAAATACACATTACATTTGTATGTCAGTACAAGAAGCCTAGACCGAAAATACGATTTTAAACTATTCTAAGTTTAAAGATTTCTAGTACAATAATTCTTTGAATAGATTAAGGCTTTCAAAGGCAATGAAGTCTTTTCCTGAATCCACCAACATCAAGCTAAATACCTCTTTCTCTGCTCCTATAGTACTTAGCATGAATTCAGGTCTCAGGGAGCTTTTAGTCTTCTTGTGAGCTGTTTCCTAACAAAGAATCCTGATAAACCAATCCAACATACTTTTCATACCTCTTGCCAAACTGGAAAACAATTCCAGAATTGGTGATAAAAGATAACCAGGACAATAAATCTTGATTGAGGAACAGACTTAAACAAATCTAACAATGTGCTTATTGTGAGAATTAAATGAGAATGCACAGAAAGCACTTAGCATAATATTCTATACCACAGTATATTCAATTAATAATGATCCTTATTATTATTGTCACTGACTACTGCTACGTAAATTCTAAAAAGATAAATCTAAAATATATGAATGTACTAGGATAAACATGTACATCCTTTTAATAAACACGATTAACACATTAACGTAACACTTTGCCAAAAGTAGCTAACAAATTAATGTTATAAAAGTACAATTAGAGAAATGTTAATATGGAGATTTATGTGACAGGCACAAAAGGAGCCGTACTCATTTTAATGAAGTTCTTTCTACTTTTGAGGGTAATATTAACTCTTCCCTAAAATTATTTGTTGTAAGTCCAATAAAAGTCTATATTAAAAATACTAGAAAATCATTTTTAGCATATCAGTAATATCATTTATTCTGTATCTGGTTTATATCAGGTAGAAACAAATCCATTCAATTTTCCTGTATCAAATTTATTGAAATTTTCTGTAATTATAAATAAGGAATCTCCCCCCACTCCTGCCCATACTCCCATCCCTCTGGTAAGGAGAATGATCACTCAACTCCAACAGGGGAGAAGAAAAAAAAACCTGTTTCATAAATGCAACATGAAATTTTAAATAAAAACTTTGAATCTTTAGTGTAAAGCAAACCAAAGTTACATAATTCAGTTTAAAAATTCTAGAATATTTATTCAGAATAAAATACTTATAATCAGTAATTCTTAACACTAAGAAACTAATATAAAGTCCTTCAAAGACCTTCTAAATATATGTACAAGAGCGCAAGAATTTTCTAAAAGTATATATTGTAAATTTACAAATGATGTCTTCTTTTATTCTCACAAAAATAGATGTGTACTTCAATTTCTCTAGTAAAGTTTTGTATTCAGCTGAATCTAGACAAACTCAATTTATTAGATTAAGAAAAATACTTCTTCGCTGTGTCTACATTCACGTATTATTGTAAGAGCAGAACAATAAATTAAAACAAAACTACAAGTTTCAAGTTCAAATAAACTTTTCTTAACATTAAAATATGTCTCATGGGAAGTTTCAAATGTTGGAAAAGGACATTCATAAACCTGGGTTGTAGATTATCTGTAAAAACCAATAAATAAATCACATTTTAAAAGATTCTCTATACCTCAAACTGGAAAATCACATACTTATTTTAAAATAATGGCCCTGATGACTTCCAAGTTATTTAAAATTATTGAGGCATAAAGCAAAAATGTTTTTTAAGTCTGGTCAAATGCTTTGAGTTTCAACTAAGGGCAAATAAGAAGGTTATAACCATAAATTACAAAGAACATATAAAAATGTTCAAAGGCCTTAGTAAGAAAATATTGCCATATTGAGCACTAAGTTTTCAAGAGTAATTCCAAGGAAAGTAAAATGTCACACTAGGGAACTCTCTTTACTCTGGATAAAGCTGGTTTCCTGTGAGGACTCAAATCAATGATTTGGAACAAAAGGAAGACATAAACATCCAACTGGAACAGAATGAAGGAGAAAGAATTAAAAAAAATGGAGAGGCTGAGGAAACTCTGGGACAACTGTAAACATTCCAATATCTGAATTATAGGGGTGCAGAAGGAGAACAACAGCAGCAAGAAATTAAAAACTTATTTGAACAAATAATGAAGGAAAACTTCCCAGATTGGCAAAGGAAATAGACTTCCAGGAAGTCCAGGAAGACCAGAGTCCCAAAGAGGTTGAACACAAAGAGGAACACACCAAGGTACATCATGATTAAGTTACCCAAGATTAAAGATAAAGAGCAGCAAGAAGAAAGCAGCTAGAGAAAAGAAGAGAGTTACCTACAAAAGAGTACCCATTAGACTATCAGCTGATTTCTCAAAAGAAACCTTGCAGACAAGAAGGGGCTGGAAAGAAGTAGGCGAAGTCTTGAAAGGCAAGGACCTACATCCAAGATTACTCTATCCAGCAAAGCTATCATTTAGAATGGAAGGGCAGATAAAGTACTTCCCAGATAAGGTCAAGTTAAAGGTGTTAATCACCTTTATTACATGAAATGCTAAAGGGACTTATCTAAAGAAGATCAAAAACTATGAACAGTAAAATGACAACAAACTCATAACTATCAACAAATGAACCCCCCCAATAAAAACAATGAAAACAAAAACTAAGCAAACAACTAGAACAGGAACAGAATCAGAGAAATGGAGATCACATGGAGGGTTTTCAGTGGGGAGAAAGACCGGAGGAATAGGGAGGGAAAGGTACAGGGAAGAAGAAGCATAATTGGTAGGCATGAAGTAGATGGAGAGAGGTCAAAGTGGTATAGGAAACAGAATTCAAAGCACTTACATGTACAACCCATGGACATGAACTAAGTGGGGGGATACTGGAAGGTTGGGGGGTGCAGGGTGGAGAGAGGATCGAGGGGGAAAAATTGGAAAAACTGTAATAGCATAATCAATAAAATATACTTCAAAGAGTTGATTTCCTAAAAAAATGTGCAAAACAGTCTTTATTTTAAAAAGTCAGTTACAAAAGTACATTTATTAGAAGCCAAAAGGGCTCTGACAAAATATTTGTTAAGCTTTTCATTCTCCACCATATGTGGAAACTTAAGATTACTTTAAAATTACTTCTTTATTTAAAAAAATGATAGATAAGCCCTGGCTGGCGTAGCTCAGTGAATTGAGTGCGGGCTGCGAACCAAAGCATCACAGGTTTGATTCCCAGTCAGGGCACATGCCTGGGTTGCAGGCCACGGCCCCCAGCAACCGCACATTGATATTTCTCTTTCTCTCTCTCTCTCTCTCTCTCTCCCTCTCTCTCTCCCCCTCCCTCCCTCTCCTCTCTAAAAATAATAAATAAAATCTTTAAAAAAAAGTGATAGATAAAATCCTAAAGCCTACAACACATTATTGACCATCACCAATAATGCAGAATAGTTTCAGATCACAACTTTTCACCAAGGTTGCTTGTTAGTGATTTTAGGTAGTAAATTCCTTTCCTACTATCCTCTCCCCACTGCCACAATGAGATAGAAACCTGTTACTCCATCAAAATAGCCAAAATTAAAAGAACTAACACCAAGTACAGTTAAGAATGTGGAGTAACTGGAACTCTATTCCTTACTGGTGGGAATATAAGGGGCATAACCACTTTGTAAAACTATTGACAGGATCTAGTAAAGCTGGATGTATACACTCTAATATACAGCAGTTCTGATCCTAGATCTACGTAACAGAAATGAGAGTGTATGTTCACCAAAAGATAGGTTCAGGAATGTTCATGGTAGCTTTATTCATAAGTGCCCAAATGTGAAGCCAACATAAATGGCTATTAATGGTAGAATAAATTAAAATACACAATGGAATGTTACAGACATAGAATACAACCAATTACTAGTATACAAAAGACATAATATTGAGTGAAAGGAGCCACCTCACCCCTTCCAAAAAAAAAAAAGAAAGAAAAGAAAAAACAAATACTGAATGATTCCATTTATATAAAATTCAGGAAAGGGCAAATCTAACCTATGGTGTTAGATGTTGGAACAGGGTTTACCTTTGTTAAAGGAGGAGCTGACTAGGAAAGGCATGAGAGAATGTTCTGGGAATTGGTTAGTAGTTACATATATCTATACATATCTAAAAAGCTGTGTACTTAACTATAGGTAAGTTATGCCTCAATAAAAAGTAAATTAGACCTGGCTGGTGTAGCTCAGTGGATTGAGCGCGGGCTGCGAACCAGGCATCGCAGGTTCGATTCCCAGTCAGGGCACATGCCTAGGTTGCAGGCCATGTCCCCCAGCAACCGCACACTGATGTTTCTCTCTCTCTCTCTCTCTCTCCCTCCCTTCCCTCTCTAAAAATAAATAAATAAAATCTTTAAAAAAAAAAAAAGTAAATTAGAAACTCAGATATCCCTCTCTATTCTTCCAGATTATTAGACCTCTTTTGTTTTGACATTCTTTCTCACTTAGCCTATAACTATTTAACCTATTCTGTACCTCATTAATTCTGATTAATTAATCAACACTCATGTTAATTATAATAATTAACACAATAATATTAATGAAAACAATAAAGCAACCACTATTCATTTGTAGGAATACTTGTGATTCTAAAATACTATGCTAAATGCTTTATTTACTTTCTAACCTTTAAAACAATGTCATAAAAAATTAACTATATTTTATATAATTGAAAAAACTGAGGCTCACAGAAATTTAGTAAATTGACTAGTATTAGTAAGTGATAGTATGAGAGTTGACTCAAACTTAGTATAACTTTAAAAGTCAAGCTGCTTCTAGAATGCCTGGTTGCCTCTTCTGGGAGGCCTTGCTTTAACTGTGTGATAGCATATAGTGAGCTGGACCCTTCTCTGAGTCGCACTGCACTTCATACATATTATCACAACATACTTCAATTATTTGTTTTCACGTACATGTTCTGTACTTGACTCTGAGTTCCTGAAAAGAAGGAACTAATCCTTACTCATCCTTTTAAATACAAAATAAACTGATCTAAAAATTAATAAAAATGGACTCCACTTGTAATGGTTTTTAAATGTATTAAATATAGCACATCTTCAGAAAAAATGCATAAATATAAATGTGTAATTTGATGTATAGTTAATATTTGCATAACCACCACCCAAATCAAGAAAGAATTATCAGCATCCCATAAGATTCCCTCCAGTAGCACCATTCTTGATCACCATCTACTCTTTTTCTCCTCAAAAGTAACTGTTTTGATTTTTACAATTATTTTTTACCAGCATGTGACAGCAGGCAATTCATTCATTTTCATTGCTGATTAGAATTTCACTGACTCTATCATTATTTACCCATCTACTGGAGATAGATATTTGGGTTGTTCTTAGTTTGTCCCTCTTGTGAACAATGGTGCTATAAATATTCTGAGAAATGTATCCTAGTAGGTAGGTATACATGTCCATGAATTTCTATAAGTTTTAAACCTAGTAGCAGAATTTTGGGCTACATGTTGTCTTCAACTGTAAGGATACCAAATTGTTTACCAGTTTATTTTTCCACTAACAGTGTGTCAGAGTTCTTTCTCCATATCCACAGTAACATCAATACTGATAAATTTTTAATATTTTTTTTTTGCCAAGCTGTTGGGTATGTATTTATATATAATAGTATACCAATGATGCTTTATTTTACATGTCCCTGGTTACTAATAATGTTGAGCACTTTCTCACATGTTAAATATTTGAATGCTTTCTTTGTGAAGAACCTCTTCAGGTCTATTGCACAGTTTTTAAAAACTCATTGTCTGTCTTCTCCTTGTTGAATTTTGTAAGAATTCTTGATGCATTCTCCCTATTGGTCCTTCACTAGCTATACTGACTACAAATATCTCCCCACTCTGTGGCTTGTCTTTTTTCTGCATGATTCCTTTTGATGAACAACTCAGTTTTTAATAAAGTCGAATCTAGCAATCTTGTTCTTTAACAGTTAGTGCTTTTTGGTCTTAAGAAAGTCTTCTCTAAATCCATGGTCATAAAGATAGTTTATTTTCTCCTACTAATCTAATGGAATATTATTCCTGAATTAGCACTTTGTCCTTAACTTCTAATTTCTTAATAGAATGTAAGTGCTATTACCATTGATAAGATATAACCTTTTTATATAGTTCATGAACAAATTTGGTTTATTAATATTTAGATATAGTAAAGCAAGTTTCACGCTGCTTCAGTCTTGTTAAAATGAAATTATATACCTATACCTGCAAATGCAGATTTAATAGGTATTTATAAAACATAAAATTGTTGCTATATTGAACATAGCCAAAATTTAAAAATTATACAAGAAAAAAATCTCTGAGAAGTGGAAGTACATGAAAAGAACTCTGTGCACTAAAGCTAATAGTATGTCTACAAATTATTTTTTTGCTCAAAGTTCATTTACTCCAGTTTTTAGGAACTATTCATAATTTAATGATCATATCTAGAAGTTTCATCTAGGATTAAGGAAAGAGACAATAAGTAAATATAAATTTAAAAAAATTGTACTGTGTTATCACTATGAGCACATGGGTGGGTGATACTAAGATTTTCCTAAGGAAAACTAAAACGAAAAAAGGTTGTGCTCAAAGTAGTAAGATAAGTTATCTTTAAATGTCAGATTTACTTGGTCTGAAGGTTGTGGGTTATTGTTAAGCTAATTAAATGTCAGATTAAATAATGCATCTAAAAAGTTTTTTCAATACAATGAAATGACGAAGAAGAAATTTATTTTTACTTTAAAAAAATACATAAAAAGCTGCTTGCTTCTTTGAAATACATAATGCCATTCTACGTCTTAGCTGATAAACCATATTTTAAAGTTGTTTTTTATCATGGCTGGTTATAATGCAACTGTTGGTGTTATGGAAGCATCCTTATGAATATGATTTTCTTTATTTCAAGAATTAGAAAACAAAGCCAATCATTCACTTTTCCATTCAAACAAATGATCCCGAATAACATTCAATATATTTTGTGACAAGAAAAACTGATGGTTCTACCTTCAATTATCTAATTAAGTAAATATCAATTTTTGAAAAGTGGAAGAGTATTCTATTTTTTATTAGGGTCACATGATTCTTTAGTATTAAGTAGACTGAAGGCATGAAGGTCAGCCAAATGTGTTCTACCAAGCTTGCTGGCTTGAAAATAAAAGAACATGGAGACAGACAAATATAGAAATGGAAGTCGCATTATAAAAGCAAGTAGAGCACTAAGCAACATTTAAAAAATTCAGTATTGTATTTTCAAAGCCACTTCAAACAAAGACAAATACCAAAATTTATACCATTTTGAGAACATAAGAAGAAGCATGACAGTAACCATGCTACACTGAGAAGATTAAATATGGATTATGACATTATTTAAAGCTTATACACTACTAAAGCAACAGTTCAGAACTATGGTTTCCAATTCTTTTGAGAAACATTGTTGGAAAAGAAAATGAAATCAGTGAATTTAAAATAATTTATTTAATTGCCCAGGTAACACCTTCTACAAGGTGTTTCACTACCACAAAGGAATGCATATACCACCTATCAACATGAATATTTGCAAAAAGCCAAGAATAAAGGTTAGTGTGAAAATAGAAAATATAATTCAAATTTAATAAAACGTGTCAGAAAAATATATAGTTAAAGCAAGCACCAGTTTCAGTCAATATTTCTTTTTCATGAATATTAATAGAATATTTTTATTTTAAAAGAAAAATATAAAAGAGAGTAGGTATAATTGCATAGCAGTTTACATTTTTGAAAAGAAAAAATATTAATTTAAAATATATATTCAAATATATGCTATAATAAATCTTTTCCGAACAATAAAAGATAAATTTATATTTACTTCTCACTGACCAATTAATGTCTAAGTCACAGCTGCCAAATACCTAATTTCATTTAGGAACTATTACCCTACAATAACATAACATTTTCTTAGCAAAAACATATCACACACAAACACATCTAACAACAAGTAAGGCATTTTAAAAATTAGGCAGAAAACTTCACTTTCAAGTTAGGAACTTGAGCTACTAAAGCTTAAACTAAACATCAATTTTAATATAGTTACTGTTGTGCTGAAAATAGACAAACAAATTATCAATATTAAATATCTGGGTTTCATTTGCTAAAACCTCAGATTAATTTATTTATAGAATTTTACATTATCTTAAGTCCAGAAAAGGCTCTGATTTTATCAAAGGCTCATACTATTTATTTCTATAATTAAAACAAAAATTTATGCCAGAAGCACTGAAGATTTGTACTTTACTGAATCATTAGTTCTCAAGTTTGAGCTTAAGAGATTGTAAGAGAAAATAATGGAAAGACCAAGCAATATAGCAGCAGTTACTAAAACCTAATCTTTCATACAGAATTGTTGTATTTAAACCAAACCAGTTTTAAGATATTAAAATGTCTAATTTATTTCAATCAAAGCAGGAAATTAAGAAAAGAATGTAGACTAAAAAACAAACCTGGCAGCGAAGGAGAAAGTTCATTATATCCTCCAAATGAAGCATTCCGGATAAGCTTTCGGCCATCAATTCGTGGAGGAAATAAAACAGGCGAAACCACAGTACAGGAGGAAAATCTACGTTGTTGTGAGCTCTCTTCTTTCATGGTTTAGAAGATCTATTTAATGTATATGCTCACTCAGAAGGCTAATTAGATCAGTATGGCAACAGCAGGCTTCACCCTCACATCCAAATGTAGCAAAACCCACCAGTACAAACAAAGGACACACACATTTAACAGCAAAGGAGAAGGACCAGAGGCTGTCAGATCAGCAGTAAACAGAGAAAAAGACTGACAGAAAAGGCATTAAACCATGCTGCTGGGATTTTTAAATGACCTGATAAACAAGGAGCATTATTCTGCTAATGTTTTACCTTCCTGGAATGCCCTACACTGAACGGCGGCTTTAAGGGAAAAAAAGCAAGATCAATACTTAAGAGATTCAGGATGAAGTAACAGAACCAGTTTCTGTAGTATCCACCACACTACCCACCTCTTCTGATGCTTTCCTTTGCAGCTCTTGGTTACTTCAAAAATGGATATAAACATAACACTGTCTATCCTTCCTGAAACCTCTAGATTTAGATCTAATCTACTGCTTGGTTCAGCCATAATTAAGAATTTATAAAGAAAGATATTCTTTCAAGTACAATTTTAATGTATTCCAACAGCTAAAGCAAATGATAAACATTTAACTTTCACCTCTAGCAGGGATATATGAGTCAGTAAGAGAGTGTTAATCCAAACCAATTAGCAGAGAAGATTAAAAAGACACCATAATAATGCCGTTGCTCCAATATATGTTCCCTTGAAACAGGTATGAGGCTGCTACAGTTCTTTATTACATTTAAACTTTTCAAAATATATAATCTATGAATGAGTATTTTCCACTTAAAGTTCTTCTATTAAAAATGTACCTTCTATTTATAATGTACTTTATTATCACAGTAAAAAAAGGAATCTCTTTCTTCTCTTTACTAGGTTAAAACTAAGTGATTGGTATTATCTCACAGTATTAAATCCAACAGGAAAGTACCTATAGCCAAAATGTTAAACTATGTTATATCTCTATAGCTCATCTTAAAATTCCAAAAAACTTTCTTAGTTATATCAAAATCCATTTACTTTACTCTACCTTAATTGAAGTGAAAAAATTCTAGTCAACTATTGTCTTTGTATGTCCTAAAATGATTTTTCTGGTTACAGTTTTTACTTTCAACCTGCACATGCACCCCCTTAGTAGGACAACAACTAATTTGTTACAACTGATTTAGTGGTTCATTTAAGTACCTTCTAATGATACCAGTTTCCTTCTTCATTACGCATACACTTCAAGACTGGTACTCCATTCATACACAACGGCATTCCCTGTAACCTAGGACTTTATCTTTACTAGGAAAGACACTTAAAAACAAACTCAATTTCCTGTATATATTCTTCCTTAGGCAAAGGTATTTCAAAATCAATTAATGATAAAAATAGTTTATCGCTTATAACCACAACTACAGCAGGGTTTGTTTTTGTCTTTGCTTATCTCTATTTCATGAAATATAAATTAGCATTAATTATAGACAATAGAGAAATAATTATAATTAATTCATACAATGGTGCTTGTCTCTCAAGGCATAAAGGATATAATAAATACCGCAAAAGGCATTATATTGTAATAATTCTGCAGGATTTGAAATTGAACTTCTTGGGTTCAAATCCTAGTTCTATCCTGGCTGTAATATATTTGAGCAATTAATTTCTCTGGGTCTGTGTTTCCTCACCTATAAAATGCTAATAACATTACCTATACTATGAGATTATTATAAGGATCAAATTGGATAACATGTAAAATCTAGAAATGTACCAGGTTAAAAGAGCAGAATGAAGACAGTGACCTAATGTGTTCCCCCCTAAATCTCAACTAAAATTACAGAAAAGGAGTATTTTTAAAAAATGATAAACATGTATGGGCATATATCACACAAGTATGTATCCAGAAAAGGATACACCAACAACATAAATTTGACACTGGAAAGTATGAGATAAGCAAGTAGTCATTGTCTTGTAGATCCAAGAAAGCCAAATTACAAACCAACAGCAGTAAAAACTAAAGGTATTTATACCAAAGGAACATTTTGCAAATAATTCACAGTACCACATTCCTCTAGATGAGAACTGAGATAAGCTACTGATATCAACAATAATACTGGAATCAGGGCAAAAATATAAGTAATGCCTTCAAAACTGCAAGTAAAATGACTTCTAAATTAGAATTACATACTCAGCGAAACTACCAATAACATGTTATGGTAAAATATTTTTTTGACCATGCAAGATCTCAAAATTTTACTTTCCATGCACGTTTTTAAAGAATTTACTAAAGTAGCTCTTCTCACCTGGAGTGGAGGGGTTACAACAGAATTAGGCCTAATGCACTAAATATCCACTCTTCAAAATGAATTAACTTTTTCTCCCTGTATCCATAATGGCTCTAACCACACACATATCCTTGAGAGAACTAAGGAAACAGTCACTTAAATTACTTTCTTTAGTTCTTACTTCTCTCATAGGACCCCAGTTGAGAAAGGCCATACTAGAGTATTATAGATTCTATCAAAAGGTGATAGCAAATTAAGAATGCATGGGCCCTGACTGGCATGGCTCACTTGGTTGAGTAGACACTCAAAAAGCAAAAGGTCAACAATTTGACTCCTCGTCAGGGCACATTGCCTGGGTTGCAGGCCCAGTACCCAGTTAGGGCACATGCAAGAGGCAACCAATCAATGTTTCTCCCACACATTGATGTGTCTTTCCCTCTCTTTCTCCATCCCTTCTTCTATCTCTAAAAATAAATAAAATCTTAAAAAAGAAAGAATGCATGGGATACAGGAAACAGGGCACTCAGTAGAAAATAGCTGTCATCATCAAGAAGTCCCCTACCACTGTACTATTCTCTTTTTAAACCAAGGACAAATTATTTCCATGAGCTTTGCCCAAATTCTTTTCTGACCTTGGCTTGTCTTGATAGCAAGCTAATGAAATTTCTTCTTTCCCCCATGACCTGATGCTTGGATACTCTGAGTAAGATGAGGATACTTCCAATACATTGTTCTTTCTTTTTTTTTTAACACTCTATTTTTAAAAGTAGTTTTAGGTTCACAGCAAAAGTGAAAGATACAGAGATTTCCTACATACCCTCTGCCTGCACACATGCATGCTTCCCCTATTATAAATTTCCCCCACCAGAATGGTACATTTGTTACAGCTGATGAACCCACATTCACATATCATAATCACTTATAGTCCACAGCAAACCTGAGGGTTCACTTTTGGTGGTGTACATTCTATGGGTTTACATAAATGTATAATGACATGCATCTATCATTACAGTATCATGAAGAGTATTCTCACTGCCCTAAAAATCTTCTGTGCTCCCCCTGTTCGTTCCTCTCTCCCCTGTAACTCTTGGAAACTACTGATCTTTTTTACTATCTCCAAAGTTTTGCCTTTACCATGATATGTCACGCAGGTGGAATTACAAAGTCTAAGTTTTTTCAGGTTGGCTTTCTTCACTTAGCAATATGCACTTAAGATTCCTTACGGCTTTTCACTGTTTGACATCTCAATTCATTTTAGCCCTGAATAATATTCCACTGTCTGGCTGTATCACAGTTTATCCATCCATTCAGCTACTGAAAGGTGTCTTGTTTGCTTCCAAGTTTTGGTTGTACCATTGTGCATTCCCATCAGCAATGAATTAGAGCTCCTACTGCTCCACAATGATAACGTCAGTGTTCTGGCTCTTGGCTATTCTAATAGGTTGGTAGTGGTTATAGCATTGTATCTTTAATTGTGCAATTCTTTTCATATGCTTATTCCTCTGTCTATCTTCCTTGAAACTCCATCTTTCTTACTCCATCTGAATGGTGGTAAACAAATATGGTACCCATATTTACACAAACCTCACAAAGCTTCCATTAACATTCTTCAAATTAGAGATTTAAAAATAGTTGATAAACTCACTTGGTGAAAATACACAGTAAAGTAAAAAAAGCATTAACTTCAAATAAAACCAGTGAAAACAACAGTAGGAGCTAATATTTCTGGGTCCTGCATCTGGCTCAATTATTACCTGCCTTGCCTCCACATCAAATAATTGTGAGGAGAAATATAAATATATATGTAAATAGTGTTTTGATCAATATAAAGTGTTTTATACATGCAAAATAGTAATAATAACTTACATTTTCAAGTCTATAATCAAATTCAAAGAAAACCAGTATATTCCAATGATCTTAGGAAAGTGTATAAACAAACTGATGGACATTAACTTCACAAGGGAAGCACAAATACTCTCTTCAACAAAGAAAAAAAAGACTTTTAGAACTTTTAGAAAACATTTTTTTAAAGGCAGCTGCTAATTTAAAACCAAAATCTGGATTTATTATTCTAAACCTAAGATCTACTTTAAAAACATTTTTATCTCTTGTGACATCAATTTAATTTTATAATTACTTGTAATCATTATGGATTTTGTATTAGTTTTAATGTCAGACTAGGGATCAAATTATGCTCAAAGCCTGATTTACCTCTCTTAAGGACCTATATAGCATGATCACATTTGATGTGTCATGCTGGCTAGATTCAACTACCATAAAGTTTATAGCAAGGCTGAGTACTTAAAACATTATATGGGTTTACACTTGAGTTACCGTTTCTCCCATTTTACATTACATTATTTATATATTAAAACAAGTAAAAATTAGAAAAAATAATGTTGCCAGGTCATTAAAATAATTTATATATGGTACATGTACATTCATATTTATCCTCACAATGATTTGATATGGAGGAAAGGCAGATCATTTTGAAAGTCATGTGAGACATTTGTACTAGAAAAAGATTTTAACCTATGGATAAACCTATTTATTTAAAAATGCTTTACAAAATTCAAGTCACTACCTGTTGGCAAGTCAGACAAATCAATTTAGTGAGTCACAAATAGTATTTTAAAAAATAAAGTTGAATAAGCCAAGGTAGGAAATACAGAGTGCATCGCATTCTGATATCAAAGGGAAAGTTGTTTCATAAATAATTTGTTTTATGCTTTTTATATAACATATATGTATGTATATATAATATTTTAGATAGTAACATAAAATGTATTTCTTACATGGGTGATGGTCAAACCTGGAAAACATGACATAAACAATATTATTTCTTTTGCTATTCCTTAACATTAAAAATAACTAATTGCAAAACTTTATTAACAGCTTACCACTAAAGAGAACAGCTACATATATTATCTCTGGTCTAGTGGCTCTTTCAATATTAAAGTGGCAGACACCCAAACAGAGGTGAAAGCCACAAAAGGCCATAACAAAAAGATTTTCTAGATGTTCCTGTCTAAAGAAAATGCCCAGCTTTAACTTCTCTTCCTGTAGAGCCAAAAGATTAGGACTGAAAAAGGCATTTCACTGTAATACTAACTGATGAGTTCTCTGAACAAATTCCAGACCATTTCTTTACAAAATGATGAATGACAAACAGTGTTGATGCTTTGAAATAATCTAATTTGGTAGTTGGAAAATCCACTTAAATTCTATAAAGTTCCACATGAATAGTCATGATAAAATACACTGGTTTAAATTAGGATGGAAATATAAGAACTATATACTTTATCTCAAATTCCAAGATAATAAAAAAAGGCTTTAAAAGATTTTAAAGTCCTGAAAGCAACAAGAAGAGTTGAAAAAAGATTAAAATACTGAAAACAAAAGCAAAACAAGAATTTAAGAAAGTACTATGTCCAAACATGAAGAGAATCACTACCCTATAAAATGAATTAAATATATGAAGATGTCACTACACAAATTCAGCAGTAAGTTCTGCTAACAGTGCAAGCAATTCAAATAAAAATACAGTTCACACACTGAAGTAGCTCAGGCTTAGCTAACAAGTCTATTAATAACCTTTCAAAGAACATATAAATTGAGATAGGAGATAATGACCTTTCCTTTAAAACAGAACAAAGCTCAATAATACAGCTCTTTGTCAATTTCCATCCTCCAATATTGCAAAGTAGTTTCTTAGCTGTAATTAGTAATATCTTGTTGCTGATTATATGACTTAAAAATTACATATAGCAATCTTATTGTCCTACATTTCCTCAGAAAATAACTCTGTAGGTTCTCAACATTAACTAGGTTCTCAACATAAAAGCACATGCAAATGCACATATAAAATTGAAAGGATGGCCCAAGATAAGTGAAAAGCATTCTTGTCTATAGATCCACATTCACTGCAAGAAGTATAACATAGCACTTTCTGTTGGATGACAAGTTCTTTTTTTTTTTAATTTTATTTTAATCATTGTTCAAGTACAGTTTTCTCCCCTTTACTCCCAATCCAGCCCACCCACGCCTCCCTCCCAACTTCCCTCCCATTACCACCCTCCCCCTAGTTTTTGTCCATGTGTCTTTTAACTTTGCTCCTATAAACCCTTCCCCTTTCCCCCTGAAACTCCCTCTTCTCTCTCCTCTGGTCACTTTCTGCCTGTCCTCTATTTCGGTGTCTTTGACTATATTTTGCTTAGATGACAAGTTGTTTATAATAACTTATGTGTATTATATGTTCAACAAAAATTTAGTGAGCACCTACTATGTGTTAGCAACCATATTAAGCACAAGATACTTACAAACATAACAGTCCCTAGTTGCTACTCTTATCATTGAGCTTTCAATTTATGTGTGAATGCATGTTCATTAAAAGCTGATTTAAACTCAGAGACTATTTCTACAAAGTAAATGTTTAACGACATACGTAGATTTATAAGACTATCTACAAAAGTCTGTTTAACTAAAAATGTACTAAACTAATAGTACCCAAGAATGCAATCACCACAATATTACCTCATCATTATACAGTAATTAGTGTTTTCACATATATTCTCAATAGATTTAAATACCAACAATACGATGTATAAAATGAGTAGTATAGTGATTTTATAAATAAGGTAATCAGGCTCTGAGAGACATATACTTATGGTCACAGAATAAACTAGAATAGAGCCACCAAGGAATGGGAGTAGTGTTTACCTCCCTACTTTTTCCTAAGCCTATCAACACAGATTCAGCATCAGGCAGTTTTGTGGTAAGGTGAGATTCAGAGCAGGGATAAAAACGAAGGTCCCAGGCAACAATAGGGTCTGTGGTAGGAAGGGGGAAAATGAGGTACAGTTTAATGATAGTGAAGAAGAAAGGGGTACCTATAACATAGTCCACTAACTGGATCATCCTTTACATATAAATATAGTTTGTAAATCAAAGACTCAACTCAAAACTTAAAAAACAACTATGTTTCAAGGATTCTTCCACTAGAACTCTGTGCAAATATTGAGTAAGAAAAAAAAAATGCTACTATTCTTTCCTTCCATATAACTAAGTTCTGAATACATAACACATAAAGAAAATTGCATTCCCTACTACACCCATTTGAATCTGAGTGTTCCAAAAGTAATGCAACTTCTAGCCCTTCTCTCTAAGAATAAGATCTGAGTTATAAGACAATATTGCCATTTTAGCATGACAAGCATGAATACTGATCTCTCCATTCCCTCTCCCAGCTGTTAATCAAATATTGGTGCCAATGCTCACATCTTTTTACTTATCCACCAGAGAGCCACCCAACCTAAGAGGCTTTGAAGTTGGACATAAGTTACAGGCTGCCTCCTCTAGAAATTTTGTAATGATGAAGCCAACAAGGTCCTGATGAAGCCATTTTGGTTCCACAGTTGTATTCACATATCCAACTAACTTCATGTTCTATTACTCCATTTAATGACAAAAATTTCCTTATCTTCACCATATATCCACAATCTCCTCACACAGGTAAATGACACAAACCTACAGTTCCTAGATTTAAATGTTGTGGACCACTAAAAATTTCCCCCCAAATTGTGGCACTACTATCAGAGTTTTCATCTAGATAAGACATTTTTAAACAACTATAATTCACAATCTCTATCAATTTATAAAGGGAAATTAAACATCAGACAGCAAGAACACTACAATCTCATAATGAAGGACAGTCCTTTACACTGAAGGAATTCAACCTAAGTGTCTATAACATATGTACATTTTAAACACCATTAATAAAAATGAAAACCTAGCTAATGACCGCCAAGTTAAAAACAAATAGCATTACAAGTGCCTTTGAAGGCTCCTATGATTGCCTGATTGCACCCTCTTTCTTTTTTTTTTGTTTTAATTTTAATTGTTGTTCAAATATAGTTTTCTGTCTTTTACTCCCATCATAGCCAACCCTCCCAGCCTCCATACCTCCCTCCTATTTCTACCCCCTCTAGTTTTTGTCCACATGTCCTTTATATTTGTTCCTGTAAACCCTTCCTCTTTTCCCCTGAAATTCCCTCGCCTCTCCCCTCTGGTCACTGTCAGCCTGTCCTCTATTTCAGTGTCTTTGGTTATATTTTGCTTGTTTCTTTGTTTTGTTCTTTAGGTTCCTGTTAAAGGTGAGATCATATGGTATTTGTCTTTCACCGCCTGGCATATTTCTACTCAGCATAATGCTTTCCAGTTCCATCCATGCTGCTGCAAAGGGTAGGAGCTCCTTCTTTCTTTCTGCTGCATAGAATTCCATTGTGTAAATGTACCATAGTTTTTTGATCCATTCATTTACTGATGGGCACCTAGGTTGCTTCCAACACCTGGCTATTGTAAATTGTGCTGCTATGACCATTGGGGTGCATAGGTTCTTTTGGATTGGTGTTTTAGGGCACCCTCCTTTCTAACCAGAGTTAACCATTTTCCCAAATTCTGTTTTACTCATTCTGTTTTTAACCATGTTTCTATCCCTATACAATGTATTGATTCATTTTACTTTCATTCATTTAAAGTTATTAAAGTTTAAAAACTTTACATAAATGTCGTACTGCAAAAACTTTTATTTGCTTTGTATATTCTTCCATGTTTATGTCTGTAACTTTAAATCATTAATTTCATTGTTGTATGATAGTCTACTTTATGAATATAGTGTAATGTAGGTATATTTATTCCACCGATGATGGCACATTTGGATTTTTCCAGATTTTTTCCTCTTATAAACAATTCTGCTGGTACATATTTTTTGAGAGTTTCACGAAGTCTAGGGTGTACTAAAGAGTACAAAAGCTAAGTTGGGGTGTCTAATCTTTTGATATCTCTGGGCCACACATTAAGCACACAAACACTAAAACTGAGAAGGAAAAAAAAAAAAGATTTTAAGTAAACATGCTTTTGTGTTGGGCTGCATTCATAGCCATCCTGGGCTGCATGCGGCCTGTTGGCCATGGATTAGACACCCCTGGGAGTTTGCTCATTATCACCTTTACTGTGCAATGCCAAAACTGTTTTTACAAAATCATCCTACCAACTCATGCTTCCATCAGTAGTAAATGAGAATTCCTGTCACTTCACATCTTCACTGACATTTTTAATTGTCAGACTTTAAAATTACTTCAATCTAGTGGGTGTAAAATTTACCTTTGCCAGCCAGTTTTATAATAATATAAAGCATCTTTTCACACTTTATCGCCATTCCTTTTACCTCTTCTATAAATAGCTATTCATGAGTTTTGGATATATTTTTCTAGTGGGTTTTAGTCTTTTGGTTGATCCATAAGAATACTTTACTTTTCCTGACTATTTATCATTTGTCAGTTACATGCATTGAGATCTATTTCCTTACTATTTTTTATGGTATCTTTTAACGAACAGATGTTTTTAAAGTCAACAAGGCAGAATGTCAGTCTTTTATGCTTTGGGTGTTGTGTGTATGTTTAAATCACTTCTTCCACCAAAGATATAAAAATATTTTTCTGTAGTTTGTTAAGTTTAAAAGCTTTATCTTTCACATTTAATCTGGAATTGATTTTACAAATAGTTGGAGAGATCTGTTTTCATTTTTTTCTCATATAAACTAATTTCCCCCAAATGGTTTATTGATCAATATGTTATAAATCGAGTTTCCATATATCAGGTGTGTTTCTAAGTCTCTGTTGTGTTCCCTTCATCTCTTTGTCTATTTGAGCAATAATACCTCTTGCACTATTTACTAGAACATTATAGTACAGCTATGTAACCCTCAACCCTTACTTGGCTCTGCTTCTTCAGGAATGTCTTAACTCTTTTTTGCCCTTTGCTCATCCTAGAGAATTAAAAAAGGTCTTATCAAGGTACTATGATCATTTCAAGTACCGTGAAAATCCTGTTTAGAAATGGACTCAAAACACATTGAACAGATAAAATCAATTTGAGAAGTGACATGCCAGTAATATTGAATTTCCCAATTGGAAATATACACAGTATATCTCTCCATTTACTGAAAAGACTTAATGTTATACTTAGAATATGTACAGATATTTCACATTTCTTGTTATATTTATGGCTATGTACAACATGCCCTGTTATTTTAAACAATATTTTTTGAATTGCATTTTTCTAACCACTTGTTACTGGTACATAGAACTGCAGTTAATATATATCCAGTAACTTCTTAACAATATATCCAGTAACTTCTTAACAATGTTAATAATTTACCTGTGAATCTGTATAAACAATTATACTAGCTGTAAAGAAAGAAAAATTTCTTTCTTCCTTTAGTTTGATTACTTTTACCTTATTGACAGGCTGAATTTCAAGTGCACTGTTCAAATGAAGTGCAGATGGTACACACCTTTTTCTTGTTCCTAATTCTACACATTGTTTGTTTATGCTATTACAGTTAGTTGTTCCAATTATTTCCCCTTTGTCCCTGTTCCCCCAGCCAACCCCCATTCCCAGTCAATCTCTACACCATTGTTGATGTCCACAGCTCCTTCATATAAGTTCTTTGTCTAATGCTATTGCCTTTTTTCAAAGTCTCCACTTCCCCTCTAACAAGTGTCAGTCTGTTTCTATGCCTCTAATCCTATTTTGCTCTTTAGTTTTTGTTCATTAGATTCTAGTAATAAGTGAGATCATATGGTATTTGTCTTTCATTGACTGCCTTATTTCATTTAGCATACTAGTCTCCAGTTCCATCCATGCTGTTGCAAAGGTAAGAATTCCTTTTATTTTTACTGCTGCATAGTATTCCATTGTGTAAATGCACCAGAGTTTTTTTATCCACTCATCTTACTGATGGGTACTTTGGCTGTTTGCAAATCTTGGCTATTGTAAAAAAATACTGCTATGAACATAGGGGTATGTATATTCTTCTGGACTGGTGTTTCAGGATTCTTTGGATATGTTCCCAGAAGTGGAATCACTGGGTCAAAAGACAGTTCCACTTTTAATTTTGTGAGGAAACACCAAACTGCTTTCCAGAATGGTTGCACCAGTCTGCATTCCCACCAACAGTATATTAGGGTTCCCTTTTCTCCACTTCCATGCCAGCACTCGATGTTTGTTGATTTATTAACGATAGCCATTTTGACAGGTGTCAGGTGATATTTCCTTGTTTTAATTTGCATCTCTCTGATGGCAAGTGATGTTAAGCATATTTTCATATGTCTATGGGCCCTCTGTATGTCTTCCTTGGAGTCTCTATTCAGGTCCTTTGCCCACTTTTTAAATTGGATTATTTGTCTTCCTGGTGTTGAATTACATGAGTTCTTTACATATTTGGTGATTAAACCCTTGTCTGAGGTATCACTGGTAAATATGTTCTCCCATACAGTAGGTCCCTTTTCATTTTGCTGATGGCTTTTTCAGCTATGCAAAGCTTTTTAATTTGATGTAATCCCATTTATTTATTTTTTCCTTTGTTTTCCTTGTCCTAGGAGATATATCAGCAAAAATATTGCTACACAAGATATGTAAAATTTTACTGCTTATGATTTTCTCTAGGATCCTTACGGTATCACAACTTACGTTTTTAAGTCTTTTATCCATTTTGAGTTTATTTTGGCATATGGTGTAAGTTGGTGATCTTGTTTCATTTTTTTCCAAGTGCTAGGCCAGTTCTCATAACAGCATTTATTGAAGAGACTGTCTTCACCGTATGCTCTTGCATTCTTTGTCAAATAATGACCATTAAGGAGCGGATTTAATTTGTAGATTCTCTATTCTGTTCCATTCATTTGTGTGTCTGTTCTTATGCCAGTAGCAGATTGTTTAGATTACAGAGGCCTTGTACTGTAGTTTGCTATCAGGTATTCTGGTCCCTCCAACTTTGTTGTTCTTTCTCAAGATTGCTGAGGCTATTCAGGGTCTTTTTTGGTTCTATAGAAATTTTTGAAATATTTGTTCCAGGTCTGTGAAATATGCCATTGGTATTTTAACAGGAATTGCTATGAATCTATAGATTGCTTTGAGTCGTATGGAGATTTTAATGATACTAATTCTTCTAATTCATGAACATAGTATATTTTTCCATTTATTTGTATCTTTCTCAATTGCCTTCTTCAGCATCTTATAGTTTTCAAAATACAGGTCTTACCTCCTTGGTTAAATTTATTCATATGTACCTCATTTTATTATTTTTGTGCAATAATAAATGGGATTGTTTTCTTAGTTTCTCTTTCTCATAATTCATCATCAGTGTATAGAAATGCCACCGATTTCTTTAAGACTTTTAAAATTTATTTTTAGGGAGAGGGGAAGGAAAGAAGAAAGAAGAGACACATTGATGTGTGGTTGTCTCTCATACACCCTTACCTGGGGACTTGGCCCACAACCCAGGCATGTGTCCTGACTGGGAATTGAACCAGCAACCCTTTGGTTCACATGCTGGCACTCAATCCACTGAGCCACACCAGCCAGGGCTAACTGCCATCAATTTATGAGTACTGATTTTGTATACTGTTATTTTGCCAAATTAATTAGGTCTAGTAGGTTTTTGGTGGAGGCTATATGGTTTTCTATGCATGATATCTTGTTATCTGCAAATGACACCTTTACTTCCTTCTTTCCAATATGGATGCCTTCTGTTTCTTCTTCTTGTCTGATTGCTATGGACAGTACTTCCAGTATTCTGTTGAATAAGAATGGTGAAAGCAAAAATCCCTGTCTTGTTCCTGATCTTAGAGGAAATGCTTTTAGTTTTTCCCCACTGAGTATGATGTTAACTCTAGGTTTTCCATATACAGTCCTTATTACGTTGAGGTATGATCCTTCTATTATGTCAGAGAGGGTCTGCTGAGAGTTTTATGATAAATGGGTGCTAGATTTTATCAAATGTTTTCCCTGCATCTGATGATATGATCATGTGATATTTATCTTTCATTTTGCTCATGAGATATATCTCATTTATTGATTTGCAAATAATGTACCAACCTTGCATTCCCAGGATGAATATTACTTGATCATAGCGTATGATCTTTTTAATGTAATATTGGACCTAGTTTGCTAATATTTTGTTAAGGTTTTTAGTATCAATGTTCATCAGGGATATTGGCCTATGGTTTTCTTTGTTTTGTCTTTACCTGTTTTTGGAATTTAGATAATACTGGCCTGATAAAAAGAGCTGGGAAGCCTTCCCTCTTCTTGAATTTTTTGGAATACTCTGAGAAGGAAAGGTGTTAGTTCTTTTTTGAATGATTGTAAAATTCACCTGTGAAGCCATCTGGTCCACGACTTTTGTTTGCTGGGAGTTGTTTTTTTTTTAAATTACTGCTTCAGTTTCATTAGTTGTTATTGGTCTATTCAGGTTTTCTCCTCCTTCTTGAATTATGTTTGGGAAATTGTATGATTGTAGAAATTTATCCATTTTGCCCAAGTTGTTCAATTTCTCGGCATACAGTTTGTTCATAGTGTTTTCTTACACTCCATTGTATTTCTGTGGTATCAGTGTTACTTCTCTTTCATTTCTGATTTTATTTATTTGGGTTCTTTCTCTTTTTTTCTTGATGAGTCTGGTTAAAGGTTCATCAATTTTATATTTTTAATGAACCAGCTCCTGGGATTCACTGACCTTTTGAATTGATTTTTTAGTCTGTATGTCATTAATTTTTGCTCTGATCTTGATTATTGTCTTCCTTGTATTCCCTTTTGATTTTGTTGTTGTTTTTCTAGTTCTTTTAGGTGTAGGGTTAGATTGCTAAATATTTGAGATTTTTATATCTTCTTGAAGTATGCCTGTATTTCTATGAACTTCTCTTTAAGACTCCCTTCACTGTGTCATATAGGTTCTGGGTTGTGTGTTCATTTTCATTTGCTTCCAGGTACTTTTTATTTTCTTCCTTGATCTCACTGATGACCCACTCATTATTTAATAGCATGTTATTTAGCCTCATGCATTTCAATGACCTTTGAGTTTTTTTAACTGAGGTTTATTTCTAGTATCATGCCATTGTGATCCGAAAAAAAAAAAATACTTGATTTTAATTTGCTTGAATTTATTAAGACTTATTTTGTGTCCTACCACATGGTCTATGTTTGAGAACGATCCTTTTGCACTTGAAAAGGATATGTAATTGGATGCTTTGAAATTAAATGTTCTGTAAATATCAATTAAATCCATTTGCTATAATGTCATTTAAGGCCACTGTTTCCTTCTTGATTTATTGTCTGGAAGATCTATCTAATGGTGACAATACAGTGTTAAAATCCCCTACTGTGACTGCACTGGGGTCAGTCTCTTCCTTAAATTCCACCAAGATTTTCTTTATATATTTAGATGCTCCTTTATTGGGTACATACATGTTTATAATGATTATATCCTCTTGTTGGATTGATCTCTTTAGTATTATGTAATAACCTTCTTTGTCTCTCTTTATGGCCATTGTTTTAAAGTCTATTTTATCAGATATATGTATTGTTATCCCAACATTTTTCTTATCTCTATTTCACAGAATATTTTTTTCTAGCCCTTCACTTTCACCCTGTGTAAATCTTTTGTTCTGAGGTAGGTCTCTTGTAGGCAGCATATATATGGGTCATATTTTTTATTCATTCAGCTATCCTGTGTCTTTTAACTGGAACAATCAAACCATTTACATTTGAAGTTCTTATTGATAGGTATTTGTTCATGGCCATTATATTCCTTTATATCTAGGTCCTCTCTCCATTACATCTTCTTAAAGCAGTCCCTTTAACATCTCTTGTAATGCTGGTTTGGTGTTAATGAATTCCTTTAGCCCTTTTTTGTGTGTCTGGGAAACTGTATTTAGCCTTCAATTTTAAATGATAGCCTTGCTGGATAGAGTAGTCTTGGTTGCCAATCCTTACTTTTCATTACCTTCAATACTTCATGCCATTCTCTTCTGGCGTGAAGTTTTTCTGTTGAAGAATCAGTTGGCAGTCTTATTGGAGCTCCCTTATGTGTAACTGACTGTTTCTCTCTTGCTGCCTTTAAGATTCTCTCTTTGTCTTTAAGCTTTGACATTTTAATTATGATATATCTTAGTGTGGGTCTCTTTGGGTTTTCCTTTATTGGGTTCCTTTGTGCTTCCTGAACTTGTGTGACTTTTTCCTTCACCAGCTTAGGAAAGTTTTCTGTCATTATTTCTTCAAACTGATTTTCTATCCCTTATTCCTTTTCTTCTCCTTCTTGTATTCCTATGATGGGGATATTGGGATGTTTCATGTTGTCTAAACATTCCCTTAAACCATCCTCATTTTTTTAAGTCTTTTTTGGTTGTTGTTATTTTGATAGGGTATTTTTTTCTACCTTTGTCTTCCAAATTGCTGATTCAATTGTCTGCTTCATGTAGCCTGATTTTAATTCCTTCTAGTGTATTCTTCATTTCAGATATTGCATTCTTAATTTCCAACTGGTTATTATTCATGGTTTTTATGTCCTTTTTCACGCTGATGTAGCTTCCATAAAGTTCTTTGTATATCTCACTAAGTTCCTTGAGCATCTTTATAACCATTACTTTGAACTCTATGTCTGATAAATTGCTTACCTCAATTTCATTTAGCTCTTTATCTGGGATTCCTCCTTTTATTTCATTTCAGGGTTGTTTCTTTGTATCCCCATTTTAGCTGACTCTTTTTGTTTGTTTCTACATATTAGATAGATCTGCTTTGACCCCCTGCCTTCATGGGGTGGCATTATGTGGCAGGAGTCCTGTGGGACTCAGTGGTGCAATCTCTTTGATCTCCTAAGCTAGATGCTCTAGGAATGCCCCTTATGAGGGTTATGTGGGCTGTCCTGTTGTATTTGGGTCCTGTTCATTGATGGGTTCTCTCCTCCAGCTGGCTGAGAGGCTCAACTACCACCACATCTTGTATGCTGTTGTACAGGTACTGCTGGGTTCACCTTTTGGATTCACTCTAATGTCTGAAGTTGGTGTAAGCCAATGTCAGATGCCGTTCATGTCTAGTTCTAAGCAGCCAGTTCGAAGCTACAAGTGATCCACAGTTTGTGGCTAATTCTTTCAGGCTTGGCTGTGTCTGGGATGGCCCTTGCTACTCTGCAAGGCTGGCTTTTTATCAGCACAAGTCCCAGTGGTGGGTTAACTAAGGACAGAAGGCACTGCAGGATCCACCTACACCTGCAACTGCCTCAGGTCCTGTAGTCAATCTAGCCACTAACCAGTCTGTTTCTGAGAGGGCTTCTGACAGAATCTGGAGGCTGGGACCCCTGGATCTCCCAGAGGAGGTGCTTCCATGAAATTCAGACTACAGGAAAAATGGTAGGTGTATTCCCCCATCCCCGCGCCACATGTCTGAGTCTGTCTTGGATTATTTTCCCAAACTTGGTAAATAAGCCCCTATTAGGAAAGCAGGTAGGGCCTCCAGGGCCCAGAGTTTGAGTCTGCTGGAAATCTGGAGGGCATTGCTAGGCTCTCCCAGGAGGGGAAAGCACCAGACTGGTTCCCAGGAAAGGGTATGGAATGGCCACTTGGGAAATGTAAGGTCTTTTTAATCAGAGGATTATTGTCTTTCATCAATTCTGAAAGGTCCCTAGCATTATCTCTTTTTAATATTGCCTTTAACCCATTAAATTATAATTTGCAATTTAATCCAATTGGAGCAGACATTGGTCTGGATGGTGGGTAGTTTATGCAGATTCTCTCTGAGGGTGGCTTGTTATCCCATGTGTTTACTGATTTTTCCACACCCTTGCCAGCATTTGGTGTTCTCAGAGTTTCAAATTTTAGCCCTTTTAATAGGTACATAGGGCAACTCATTGCTGTTGTTGTTTATTGATTTTTAATTATGAGCTCATATGTAATTCTTTGAGTCATGGGTTTAAAATACTCTTTCTCTAAAAAGAATCTGTGTCAACTACTCTGAGCACCTATGAACACTATTATAACCCAATTATCACTTTAAACCAAAGTGGGAGGTATTTTTGTTTTTGCCACAGAGAGTATGAATTCTTGCCACAGGCCTACATTATTATGTACTTGTGCATCTTAAGGAAGAGTCCCTCTCTCCTCCATTCTACCTAGAAACAAGTCCAAGACAGGGAAATATAGCACCAACTTCCTCTGAGGGCATTTTTCCAGTTTTGGGTGTTTTTTTTTTTTTAACTAAGAATGCGGCCCTTCATGACTCCTAATTTCATACAGAAAGATCTCCAATTCAAATTTCTGTCATGAATGAGCCATAGGCCTTTTCTTCTTTCTCTTGTTAAAGCCTAAGCTTTAGACTTTCAGATATTAGCAATAGTTAGGACAAATGCTGGCTCCAGAGCTCATAAGGGTTCCTACTCTGTCGATAATTCTGCCACCTCCTATTAGTTTTGTTACTTCACTGACAGTTCAGTCACACTTTAAAAATCAAATTTCAAAACACTGCATCTAACATTGTAATGTTCTTACTAGGGAGATTTTTTTTTTTTTTAACATCCAGATTGTCATGTTACTGGAACTGAAAGTTCCCTTACATGTTTTCATGGTTCCCAGTATTTGTCCCTACATTTTCTAATTATAAATTAAACTCTTGAAGACAGTGGCTGAGAACATCATTTTTGGTTTGCTCTTATTCTGTACTATGGAACTATGTATTGAGCATGCTAAGCAAGGGCCAGTTCCATAAAGAAGGCCACTGGAAAATATTCCGCAGGGGTTATTTGTCCATCTGTCACAAACATCCTCCCTTCACTTAGAAAAAGATAAGTTTGCTGGACTTTCACTGTTTCATCCTTAAGTAAAATTCAGATATGTTCAAAATTACAACAACCAAAGGAAATTAAAACAACAAAAGTACTTCCAGATGTATTGTTTATCTTCCCTCAGAAAATGTGCAAATTTTACTCTGTAAATTAAACTGATATTATCTTGCTACATATTTATCAAAAATACAGAAAACTTGCCTCTATATGCATCAAATAAGAAAAGGTAAATTGTACCAGTAAACTATATATTGAAATTCTTTTACCACTCTGGCTAAGAGTTATCAGCCTCTCAGACTTTGGAAAAAAATGGGGTAAAATCTCAATAGAAAAGAGCTGAGAAACTAGTGCATGTGACATTTGATACTCTTTTAATGTTGTCTTAAGTAAAAAACAAACAACAAAAATAAAAAAAAAACATATATATATATATATATATATTATGACATTATAGGGGTAAATTATCCTATAGTGCTCTTAAGGTTCATTTTACTGCTTTGTTAAAGTAATAAATTACTTTGTTAAAAAGTAATAAGGCCTGGCAAGGATATGACAGACTCCTCTCATCTTTGTAAAAATACTTAAAGCTAAATTATTCTTTCTCACTTTTTAATAAATGCTTTCAAAGTATTAGAGTAAACATAGATATTACAACATTTCGGAAGGGAAATTTTGAAAAAATATTTTATTCTGATTTTTTAAGTATATTTTATTGATTATGCTATTACAGTTGTCCCAATTTTTTTATCCCCTTTATCTTTTCTGAATTTGCCAAATATTACTGTATATTCTCTCTTATTATTTAACAGGTACCTTCATAGCTCTTTAAAGCAACTACCCAAATTCAAAGAATTTCAAAACTGAAAACAGCAGTGTCTTAAGAAATAACTTCAGAAATCTGACGCATTTTGAGGGCTGAAAATCAATTAGAAAATTACCATGAACTCTAATTCATACTAATTCTAAAAAAAAAAAATTAATAAATAAAAAAACCCAACCTATAGTTATAAAACAAAGCACAGCATTTGGGGGGAAGAAGTTAAAGGTAGTGGAGCTGGGGAGGGGGAGATAAATTCAAGCTCTCTTTTAGGTAAAACAATTTTCATGGAATATAACACACATATTCAGGAACACACTCAATATGCGTTCCGTACACATATGGTTGCACATATGTTCAGAATTGATCAGAAGAATGCCTTACCAAGGAAGGAGGAACTGCTTCGGTTCATGGAAGAAACTAATATCTGGGTCTCCTTTTGTCTGTGAACCAGTTTAATGAAGGTACACAGTGTTAGTCACCTGAGATTATACCAGCAGTGTCTACAACTGTCACCCTGGGGAATTTGGTACATCTTCATGCTAGTAAATTCTCTGTCAAAGAAAATCCTTTACTTTGAAGTTTTCTATTAAGTTGTAGATGTGTCATGTTTAAGGCTGCCAGAGCACTCAAGGGGACAGACTTCCCAGGTTTAAGAGAAGTTTCTAAAAGATAAACACAACACTAAATATTGACATTTTAATTCCAGCCTAGATGAACCAAGCATGATCTAAATTAATTTTAATAAAACTGATTAAGTAGGTAAAACTTTTAGTTTCTGAGTTTTTAAAATTTTAAATACTTAAAAATTAACTTGAAGTGGACTCATTTAAGTTTTGGCAAAGCAATATTTCATATTCTCTCACAAAGTACCACAATTGAAAAATAATTTTTTTAAATTAAAACCATGCATAATATCTTTTTGTGACCAAAAAGTGAAAGGGTTGCTACAAGATAAATTATATTAACTCAACAAACTTTGATAATAACCCAGCAGATGAGCTATAATTGAGTTGCTAGGCTCCCATGGCTTTGCCCTTATTCAAAAGCAGAGAGAATAAGGGAGACAACAAGCCTAATTAACCTATGTCTTTCTTGAAAACAACTGACATACATGAAGCTCAAAGAATTCACCATACATAAAACAAATACAATCCTACTGAAAAGTCTATACTCACTTTTCAAGAAATCACTTAAGTTAAAATTATTTTGAAGTAAACTGGTACTTCATCTTTGAATAAGGGAACAAGTCTGACAAATGGACAATTTTTGGAATAATCTGAATCATGATCATAATCTAAATATCTAACAAGTAAGAGAATATCTTGATGTCTGTGGGCTTTAGTGAGGAGAATCAGAATCACCCCAGTTTCTCCAAAAAAAGGAAATCCTAAAATGATGGAAGGAAGACACTACAAAAAAATTGTTTTTAAGGGATAATGATCTACTATAAATTAGTATGAAATAATAAGCATGAAAGAGACTCAGCTAAAAAACAGAAAGAATGAAAATCTTTGTTATTTTAAAGCACCGGCAACACGTAAGTTTCTAACACCACAGCATGTGTAACACAAAAAAGAAAATGGCTGACACTGTAATTCACTCCAGTACAGTGGACCAGTTAAAAATATGGGCTTTGACAGTCCTGAATTTGAAATCTGCCTCTGACATTTACTAATTTTGTGAATTTAAACAATTTTTTTTTATTCTCATTGGAGGACATGCTTATTGATTTTAGAGAGAGGGGAAGAGAGGGAAAGAAACATTGATGTGAGAAACATCAATCAGTTGTTTCCCATACTCATCCCAAAGGGGACTGAACCCACAACCCATGCATGTGCCCCGAGTAAGAATCAAACCTGCAACCTTTCAGTTTACAGGGCGATGCTCCAACAAACTGTGCCACACTGGCCAGGGCTAAACAAATTTTTAACGTCCCTCATCCTTATTTTTTTCACTTGCAAAGCGTACATAATAACTGAGACTCTTCTTGTGGGATTGTTTGCACATACAACTTCTGGCAATGACAGCCAAACTCAGTAAGTGCTCAACAGATGGTAACTATTCCTGTGAGTCCAACAAATATCATTAAAGCAAATGCCATTACTTTCCTGCTGTATGGTCATCCACTGTCTTGCAGGATTCCCTTTTAGCAAGCACAGGAACAATATTACATGTGAGGTTCATGTTAGAGAACAGCTACCAGCACATGAAGATCATGCCCAAAATTGCATTTATTCCTCTGAAAATGAGACTGTAAGCTTTATAAGGGCAGGAACCAGCAGATAAAAGATATATAGGGCGAGTCTAGATTCAACAGGGGTAGGTGGAATAGGAACAGACTCCACTTCTTGGTGGGCAAGGTGCAATGACACATAGAAAAACAACATGTGAGATAAAAGATGTTGCAGTTGTCTTCCAAAATGAAATATATCACAGTTCACCTAATTCATTTCCACATGCAAAATACTCTCAATGCCTTCCCTCACCTCCCAACCCTCACCAAAATGTCATCCTATTACAGCACTAGGTAAGGCCAGGATCTGGTTACCTTGAAATCAGATTCAAGTGCAGATGGTTCTCCTTGGGTTTAGTTCCTCACATAGTGCTTTACATACAACTCCTCTTAAGCCAAAATACCATCATCTCAAAAGATAACTTATCTGCCCCACTGCAAAAAACCAGGGATAGGACTGAAATAGACTCTTGAGTTCTAAAGATGTAGGGGATACAGAGTTACACAGAAGGCACATAATAGTACCATATCAACTGTGAAATCTGCTCAGTTTATGTCATCAGCAACTTGATTAGAACACAATTTCTGTTCCCTGAAAAATAGCGCTGTGTGAATCTTGACTCTGCTTCTGGGGTCCTGGCTCCATACTTTGAATCATTCTTCCTATTTCATAAGAAATAGTCCATGTTTATATCAGCATAGCTCTCTCCATCTGCTTTCTGAACACACAGGATTAGAATCCCCCATGCACACAAAAGCTCTTTTTAGTTGAAATATTTCTATTCTTTTCTGTGTATGCTGTGATGCTTCCTTCCATTAGAACCACTTTTATTAAAACTTTTGTGGGTTTCCTATGAATTTCATTGAAATTAACTCCATTATACAGATAACACATCCATAAATCTCTTTGATAGGCCACTTTTTTTTAAATTTAATTTTATTTTACTGATTATGCTATTACAATTATCCCATTCCCCCCCTTCACTCCCCTCTACCCTGCACACCCCTCCCATCCACATTCTCCCCCTTTAGTTCATGTCCATGTGTCATAAGTTCTTTAGCTTCTACATTTCCCATACTATTCTTGCCCTCCCCCTGTCTATTTTCTACCTACCATCTATGCTACTTATTCTCTGTACCTTTCCCCTCTCTCCTCCTCCCATTCCCCTGTTGCTAACCCCCCAGTGATCTCCATTTCTGTGGTCTGTTCCTGTTCTAGTTGTTTGCTTAGTTTGTTTTGGTTTTTGTTTTAGCTATGGTTTTTAATAATTGTGAGTTTGCTGTCATTTTACTATATATGTTTTTTATCTTCTTTTTCTTAGATAAGTCCCTTTAACATTTCATAAAATAAGGGCTTGGTGATCATGAACTCATTCAACTTGATCTTATCTGAGAAGCACTTTATCTACCCTTCCATTCTAAATGAAAGCTTTGCTGGATAGAGCAATCTGGGATGTAGGTCTTTGCCTTTCATGACTTGGAATACCTCTTTCCAGCCCCTTCTTGCCTGTAAGGTCTCTTTTAAGATTTCAGCTGACAGTCTGATGGGAACTCCTTTGTAGGTTACTATCCTTATCTCTTGCTGCTTCTAGAATTCTCTCCTTCATTTTAATCTTGGGTAATGTAATTATGATGTGCCTTGGTGTGTTCCTCCTTGGGTCCAACTTCTTTGGGACTCTCTGAGCTTCCTGGACTTCCTGGAAGTCTATTTCCTTTGCCAGACTGGGGAAGTTCTCCTTTGTTCAAAATAAGTTTTCCACTTGTTGCTCTTTCTCTTCCCCTTCTGGTACCGCTATAATTCAGATGCTGGAACATTTAAAGGTGTCTTTGAGGTTCCTAAGCCTCTCCTCATTTTTTTGAATTCTTGTTTCTTCATTCTTTTCTGTTTGGTTGTTTCTTTCTTCCTTCTGGTCTACTCCATTGATTTGAGTCCCAGTTTCCTTCCCATCACTATTGGTTCCCTGTACATTTTCCTTCATTTCACTTAGATAGCCTTCATTTCTTCATCTAATTTGTGACCAAATTCAACCAATTCTGTGAGCATCCTGATCACCAGTGCTTTGAACTATGCATCTGATAGGTTGACTATGCCTTGGTTTCTTAGTTGTATTTGCCGTGAAGCTTTGATCTGTTCTTCCATTTGGGCTGGGGTTTTTGTTTTGTTTTGTTTTGGTCTTGTTGCGCCCATTACTTAGTGAGGGGCACAGCCTTAGGTGTTCACCAGGGTGAGTCAGTCCAGTTGCTGGGTTATGACACTGTCTGTGGGGGAGGGGTCCGAGAGGGAACAATGGCGCTTGCTCTGCTCTCTCTTGGATTTCAGTTCCTTCCATTGCTTCCCACAACCAAACTGGGCCATTCTGGTGCTGATTCCCTGGTTCTCTCCAACAAACTCTCCTGTGAGGCTGGGAGTCTCTCCCTTCGCCTCAACCCCCACAGGTGTTTTCAATTGGTGTTTTGAGGCTTTATTTCCCCACTGTGGCCCAGGGCTTGGCAGTCTGTCTCACTCCCCAGCATCGCCTGGTTTGTCTGCGTGCGAATGTGGGAACGCTCAGTCAGCCAGCTGTCCTGCATGCCTCACTGGGTCTGCTCGCTGCCGCTGCCACCCCACACCCGGGATCTGCCAGCGCACCTGGGTCCGCAAGTCACAGCTTTTTTTTTTCTTTTTGCTGTGACCCCTCTCCACCTGTACCCGACTCCACCCTTCCTATTGGACTGGATGAATATGTCTAACTCCTTGGTTGTTGGACTCCTGTACAGTTCAATTTTCTATCAGTTTTGGGGGTTTTTTTTGTTTGTTTCCAAATTTTTGTTGTCCTTAATTTGATTGTGCGAGGAGGCACAGTGTGTCTACCTACACCTCCATCTTGATCAGAAGTCCAGGCCACTTTCTACTTTGGGTTGAGTATCATGGTGCTTTGGGACATCAGACTTAAGAGTCCTTAGAAGGTTTCTTGACTAGCTGGGACATTATAGAAAGGTATGCCTTTAAGACTCTTTAAGCCTCTAGTGGAAAATCTCTAAAAGGAGTTGTCTTAAATCTTTCTGAGGTCTCAAAGAATTTTACGGAAACACTATTGATCTGATCTTTACTCTGAGGCCATTTTTCACTAACAGCACCCTGGGATTTGAGAATAATTAGATGAGCAAAGTGAAGGGGGAAGATATTCCACAGTGGAGAACCAGAATAAATAAAAGCATAGTCTCACTGGGGAACAGTGAAGAAAGTCATTTATCTGGGTTCATTATTCGAGGAAACACAAAGCAAAAATAGAAAGATATAGTAACAGCAGACATACTAAGAACACTGACAACCTTTATTATGCAGTCTACAATTTATGCTCTCGGCGGCCAGTTTCTACTTGCTCGTCCAAATGTTACTGCATCAGAAATACATGGAGAGCTTTATAAGCACACAGTCTCACCCTAGAGATTTGAAAAGGTTGCAGTAGAATCTGTATCTAAGCAAAGTTCCCAGGTGATTCTCAGAAACAGCTAGAGTTAGGACCCACTGCCCTAAGTGACAGTCAGCAGTTGGCTTCTTGAGAATGGGAATGACATAAATGTAAGCATCTAAATGAAGTTTTTAGTTACAAGCATGAATAATAAAAAGTGCTGTGGTTTATTTTATACCTATAGGTTGTTTTTCTTTAGTATAAATTAGAGTTCATGTTAATTTTCTACTGAGTTTTCTCAACACTCAAAAATATGTCAGATTTCTGAAGTTATTTCTAAAGACACTGCTGTTTTCTGTTTTGAAATTCTTTGAATTTGGGTAGTTGCTTCATAGAGCTATGAAAGTACCTGTTAAATAATACAAGAGAATACACAATAACATTTGGCAAATTAAGAAAATCAGAATAAAATATTTTTCCAAAATTTCTCTTCTGAAATGCTGCAATATCTATTTTTATTCTTCAGCTTTTCCAATGCTTCTATAGAAACTGAAGTATTTTGAAAGCATTTATTGAAAAGTGAGAAAGAATAATTTAGCATTGTTTTAAGTATTTTTACAAAGATAAGAGGAGTCTCTCTTATCCTTGCCAGGTCTTACTAAGTTTTTAACAAAGCAGTAAGATGAACATTAAGAACACTAAAGGATACTTTACCTCCATAAACATGTCTCTCTCTCTCTCTTACATACACACACACACAAGGGGGTACCACCAAAATATAATTTTTTTATTAAAAAAGTATGTATTTCTACTTACATATTTATTGTTTATACCCATAAAAACATGTTTATTGAAGAATTCAGAAGTGGAATTATAATCCTAACTATTATTCCAGATAATAGGATTTTCTTCAAAGCAACCCAGTAAGGTATGTGGGTGGGAAGGAATAAATGAAACAAAATTGGCCATGCACTGATAGTTACTGAACACTGGTGAAGTTTATATAGGGGTTCATAACATTATTCTCTCTGCTTTTAATATTTAAAAATATCTACTTAAAAAAAAACTATACAACCAGCCAATTTCATTTTTCAAAGATATTGAAACCTAAACAGGAGAACTCTAATACAGAGTAGTTTATTAATGTATATTTTAATATATTTTATTGATCATGCTATTATAGTTGTCCCATTTTTTCTACCCTTTATTCCCCTCTGCCCTGCACCCACCCTCCCACAAGTATCTGCCCTGCCTTAGTTCATGTCCATGTGTCATACATATCAGTTCTTTGGCTTCTCCATTTCCTATACTATCCTTAAACTCCCCCTATTTTGTACCTACCATTTATGCTTATTCCCTGCACCTTTCCCCCCATCCTCCCCCCTCCCCCTCCCTGCTGATAACCCTCTATGTGATCTGCATTTCTGTGATTCTATTCCTGTTCTAGTTTTTGCTTTTGTTTTTTTAGGTTCAGTTGTTGATAGTTGTAGATTTGTTGTCATTTTACTGTTCATAGTTTTGATCACCTTTTTCTTAGAAGATAAAAAAATCAAAAGATAATGATAAATGATAAAGTTTAATATATATCTCAAATATAGTTTAATATATATTAAACATTAGTGGATTATCAAATGTCACATATAGTAGTTTCTCAGCTGTTTTCTGTTGAGATTTCCCCCCATTTGTTTCCAAAGCCTGAGAGGTTGATAACCCTTATCAAGAGTGGTAAAAGAATTTCACCTATACAGTTTACTGGTACAATTTTCCTTTTCTTATTTGATGCATGTAGAGGCAAGTATTCTGTATTTTTGGTAAATAATGTAGCAAGATAGTATCACTTTAAACCAAGTAACATTTGCACCTTTTCTGAATCTTACTTGGATCCGGCCTGAACAAGCCTGCTGAAAAAGACTTGGTGACAACCTGAGGCATTTGAATATGGAGTAGGTGTTAGGTTATGTTAAGTAATTATTAATTTTGTTAGATGTAATAAAGGTTTTGTGATTATATAAAAATGTTCTGATCTTTGGCAATACATTAAGTATTCTGGGGCATACATCATGAAGTCTATAATTTACTCTAAATATTTTAGTTCTACCCCTAAATAAATGAAACAAACACAACAAAGCTAATTACCTCAATCTACTTGGTGGTCATATTAGTATTCATCGTATTAGTTTCTCAAATTCTTTCTGTGCCTGAAAGTGTTCTTGATAAATACAAATGAGGGTAAATTACTAGTAATTAACCCTTTTGTTGCTTCATTAAGTTTCAAGTTAAAGAATTCCCCTAAATATTCTAGTGCACAGTTAAATGATCAGATAAACCATATCTAAAACAGTAAAAATTCTGGTGCACAGAATGAAAAAACCAGGTAAGACATATCCTTTCAGAATTTTGTCTTAATGAAACTTATTTATATCAGTGTACCATATATGTATTTTCAGTCTTCAAAAAAACATTTTGGCTACAAAAATCCTAGCTTTCCAAAAATATATTTAAGAATTAAGCAATAAATGTTAACATACCATTTTTATCTTCTAGCATAGTTTTCCCAGTTCTAACAATGCTATATAAAAATGTTTCCATCTAGCCCTGGCTGGTGTGGCTCAGTTGGTTGGAGCGTCATCCCATAACCAAAAGGTTGCAGGTTTGATTCCTGGTCAGAGCATATACCTAGGTTGCGGGTTCAATTCCCAGTCAGGGCACACACAATTCCTGATCTGAGTTCACAAGGGAGGCAACCAATCAATGTTTCTTCTCTCACAATGATATTCTTGATTTTGAAAGCAGAAATCTTTTCACCACAAGTATTAGTAGTACCACAGAAGAGTTCAAAGAATTTGATTAAATAAACTTTAACTAAAGAGTAAAATCCAATATATAAACCTTATCAATGAAGAATAAAGAAGTGAGATCCATGACCCCCGGGACTCTCCAATACTATTAGAGGGTCTAGAAGATTAAAACTATTTCGTAATACTTCTTCATTGCACTGACATTCCCACTGATGGTACAAAAGCAATGCTGGGTAAAACTGCTAGCACCTTAGCACAAATCAAGGCAGAGGCACCAAACTATAGTAGTGGGCACTCATTTCTTCACTGCCATGAACTTGCAGAAATTGACCAGTTTCACTTACAAATGTTTTTCATGAAAGAATAAAAATATTAACTATAAACTGAGTTCAGGTGGTTTTAATATTCTATGTGAAAAATGAGAAGTATATATAAGGCACCCCCTTAGGGTATATTTTAAATTGCGTCAACACTTGGTAGATCTGCATAATTTAGTCAGCAACTATTTTCCACATGACTAATGCATAATATTGCAAAATCATGTATGATTAAAGAGCCATTCAAAGTTCAAGATAAATCAATGAATTTTAATTCAAAAGTCAAAAACACTGATAAGGTTTCATATTCCATATGGCAATGAACATTTAAAAAAGTCCCACCTGTCAATTTTGGTGCGTATCAAAGAAGAATTAGCCACAATTATGTATAAAACTTATTATTGCTAATGACACAAGTGTGAGGCCAAACTGTCATATCAAATCATCACATCACAACAGATTGACTGCAGAAACATATAAAAATTCAGATGTCTTTTTTTTAAATCTATAAATCAAAAGGAGTTTCTCAAATTGTAAAATAGTAGCTATCAACTAGAGATGATTTTTGTCCCTCAAAAACATTTGGCAATGTCTAGACATACTTCTGATTGTCACAACTGGGGAAAGTGCTGTTGGTATCTAGTGGGTAGAGGCCAGTGATGCTGCAAAACCTCCTACAATGCACAAGACTGTTCATACAATAGATCATCCAGCCTAAGATATTGACAGTGTCAAGGCTGAGGAACTTAAAAGAATATCATTCTCACAGAGTAATTTTTTCATAAAAATATGGTATTCATAGTCACATGGTTGCATTTCTTACTATAATATTAAATGAATAGTAAATAAAAATTTCCTAGTTTTAATTTACAATACAGTAAATATCAATCAGTTAATCCACATAAACAAATCTCTTTGGAGTCTGCAATAATTTTTACCAGTATAAAGGAGTACTGAGACCACAAAGTTTGAGAATCAATAATTTGAAAAGTGGTATAACTAACAAAGTATGCTGGAAAATAAAAGAGCAATTAAGGAACTATAAAGAAAAATGTACTCATTTTAAGAGTAGCATGGATGACCAAAATAAAGAACACTATAAAGTCAAAAGTTCAAAATAAAAAAGTTATGATCGACCCACAACGTCATTCTCCCCTTAAAAAAAGGCCACCAACAAAAAAAACATTAAAACTACAACTCTTACCCTGGCTATGAGGACTTGCTGGACTAAAAGATGGCTGATATAAATCTTTGGTGGGTGTTGGATAAGCTTCTTTCCCTTGGCGATGACTCATCTTTCCTGGTGTCAGAAGTTGAGATTCTTCACTGTTTGCTATCACAGCTCAAGAAAAAAAGGAAAAAAATTTAGATTTCAGTGCTATATTTACATAAGTGCATACTTAATAACATGGAAGAAAACTATGATTGAACCTGCCTGAATGGTTACGTTAATTTTACCAACTCAATACTTGCATAATTGTTTTGTTTTCTTTTAATTTGTTATAAATCCCAAAGAAATTGATAGGTATGTATGAGTAAATTCTACACATTTTAGACATTATAAAAATGAAAATATATATTCAACTGATAAGAAAAAGCACTCCAAGGTTTACTGAGCTATTAATACATGTACTAACTCTTTATATTTACCAGCAGAACAATAAGCAAGATAGCCATTTTGCAGAGGAAATATAAATGGTCAATAAACATATAATACTAACTGTATTTAGTCAAAAAAATACAAATTAGTAGCAATATAAAATAATATTTTAGATTCACTGGAATTTCTAATTTTCATGGATAGTAGCTATAATTCCTGTTTTAAAGATGGGAAAGTTGAGGTTCAGAGATTGCTTTGCCTAAGACTAAGTAAAAGAGGTAAGATTCTAACTCAGGACATTTGCTTCCAAAATCTGGCTTGGAAAAGGTTGCTGCCTCAATAACCAATTTAGTGTTTCAGGCTGCTATTCACCTACTCAGTCAAGTTACTAATAGAAGAAAGCAATGTCCCATTCCAGAGAAAACAGAAAAGAGAAAAATACTCAGTGGAGGAATAGGGCAAATAATTGTAAGAAACACCACAATGTCCTAGGATCTTTCCACATCCTTTTATGTTTCTGTGCTTTCAGCCTACAAAGCTTTACTTTTATTTTCAGCAAGAATTAGTCTGGCTTCACTCTATATTTAATTTTTATCTTAATTAGAACTTCGCGTTCACATTTTTATCATGGTATGTTTTAACCAAATTGCATTAACATGTTTCCTATTGTGCTAAGTTTTCAAAATTATATTTTAACTCCGTAAATTTCAAAGCAAAAATTCAAAGACTTTCATTTATCATCCAAGACATAAAAAAATTTATTTTTACATCGTCTATTAAAAAAAAAAACTACTTACTTGTTGACTCCTAAATTTATATCTCCTCCTGAACTCAAACTCATATATCCAATTGCCTGCCTTAAAATCACCTCTGTTCCTTAACAGGCAACTCAAATTTATCCAGAACATAATTTTTGATTCTGCTTATCTTCCAAACCTGCCTCTCTCCTACTCAGTTAATGGAATCACTATTTCCCTCCCCCACTTTCTTAGGCAAAAAAAACAAAACAAACTGCTTAGATGTATTACTCAGTTTTTCTCTTTCTTTCACTTCACATCACACTTATTTCTGAGCTATTCATATTCTACCTTCAAAATTTACCTGGAGTCTTTCTGTGTATCCCCACTTTTACAATTACCACCTGTTCCAAGCCACTATCACCTTTCCACTGGATCACAGCAGACTTCTACCTTGTCTTCAGATTTACAGCTTGCTTCTCGCTTGCATAGAGATCATTCTCCACATGAAACCCAAGCAATCTTTGTAAATCATAAATCAGATTCAGAAATATCATCAGTGGCTGTTCATTAAACCTGCAATGAATTCCATGGTCTAAGTATTCAACATTGTCTGCCCCACTGCTTATCTTCCCAATCTCATTCTCTACCACTCTCCTCTTTCCCCCCTTGGCTCCAGTCATAATGGCCTTCTTGGTATTCCTCAAAACACATCACCTTGCCCTAGTCTCTGGGTCTTTATACTTCTTGATCCCTCTACCTAAAATATTCCTGCCCCAAATCTTCTTATCATTAACCCCTCTTGTCATCTGTTGTTCTGTTCAAATGTCATCTCTTCAGAAAAGTCCTTCATGGTGACTTTTGATAAATAGGTTCCTATTTTAATATAGTATAATTTATCAATTACTTTGGTTTTTTTCCATTAGTGTGCACTCCACTACAGTTATACTCTTATCACTTTACATGATTTTTAATATAGCTATTATCACTATCTAAAATCGTATCATTTATTATCTGCCTTCATTAATCCATAAATTCCTTAAGAGAAAGAAATTTTGTCTGCCTTATTTTCCTGTAAGTCCTGAAGTCCTGGTAGGGTCCTAGCACCCTGAAAGTGAATGTATGCGTGTGTGTATATATATAAAATTTATATAAATATGTTAATATATCTTATTGATTATGCTATTATAGTTATCCCATTTCTTTTTCCCCTTTATTCCCCTCTGCCCTGTACCCTACCTCCCTCAAGCATTCCCCCACCTTAGTTCATGTCCACTGGTCATACATGTAAGTTCTTTGGCTTCTCCACTTCCTATACTATTCTTAAACTCCCCCTGTCTATTTTGTACCTACCATTTATGCTTCTTAGTCCCTGTACCGTCCCCCCCATTTTCCCTCTCCCCCTCCCCACTGATAACCCTCCATGTGATCTCTATTTCTGTGAATGTGTTCCTGTTATAGCTGTTTGCTTAGTTTGTTTTTGTTTTAGGTTTGGTTGTTGATAGTTGTAAGTTTGTTGTCATTTTACTATTTGTATTTCTGATCTTCTTTTTGTTAGATAAGTCCCTTTAACATTTCAAATAATAATGGCTTGGTGATGAAGAACTCCTTTAACCTGACCTTATCTGAGAAGAACTTTATCTCCCCTTCCATTCTAAATGATAGCTTTGCTGGATAGAGTAATCTTGGATGTAGGTCTTTGCTCTCCATGACTTGGAATACTTCTTTTCAGTCCCTTCTTGCCTGCAAGGTCTCTCTTGAGAAATCAGCTGATAGTCTAGTGGGAACTCCTTTGTAGGTTACTGTCCCCTTATCTCTTGTTGCTTTAAGATTCTCTCCTTATCTTTCATCTTGGTTAATGTAATTATGTGCCTTCGTGTATGCTGCCTTGGGTACAACTTCTTTGGGACTCTCTGAATTTCCTGGACTTCCTGGAAGTCTATTTCCTTTGCCAAATTATGAAAGTTCTCCTTCCTTATGTTTTCAAATAAGTTTTCAACTTCTTGTTCTTCCTTTTCTCCTTCTGGCACCCCTATGATTCAGATGTTGGAATGTTTAAAGTTGTCCTGGAGATGCCTAAGCTTCTCCTCATTTTTCTGAATTCTTGTTTCTTCATTCTGTTTTGGTTGAGTGTTTATTTCTTCCTTCTGCTCCAAACTGTTGGTTTGAGTCCTGGTTTCCTTCCCATCACTGTTGGTTCCCTGTACATTTTCCTTTATTTCACTTTTCATAGTCTTTACTTTTTCCCTCTATTTTGTGACCATACTCAACCATTTTTGTGGGCATCCTGATTACCAGTATTTTGAACTCTGCATCTGATAGGTTGGACATCTCTTCATTACTTAGTTGTATTCTTTCTGGAGCTTTGATCTGTTCTTTCATTTGGGCTGTATTTTTTTGTCTCAGCGTACCTGTTATATAGTAATAAGTGGAGCCTTAGGTATTTGCCAGGGCAGGGCAACCGCTTTGCTGCATTATGGCGCTGTATAGGGGGAGGGGTCCCAGAAGGAACAATGCCATTTGCTTAGCTCTTGGTGGACTTTTAGTCACTTTCTTCACTACCCACAAGCAAATTGGGTCCATCTGGCGTTGTTCACTAGTGGGTGGGTTTGTATACATTCTAGGACCCTATGGGTCTCTCCAACAAACTCTTCCATGAGGTTTGGAGTTTCTCCTGCTGCCTCAACCCACACAGGTTTTTTCAGAGGTTTTGAGGCTTTATTTCCCCAAGCTGTAACCCTGGGTTACACATCTGTCTTGCTCCCCAGTTGTTCCTCCCCATTTATCCTCATGCAAATGTGGGACCACCAGTTCCACCAGCCACTGCCTTGCCCACCCAGGACCTCCAGCTGTGCCTTGCCCCAAGTCCCTTCCACCCAAGCTGCCCATCTCTGCCCCTCCTACTGGTCTGGATGAATGTTTCTTTAACTCCTTCTATCCAGTTTGATTTTTTGGCAGTTATGGTTATATTTTGTTTTTAAATTTGTTGTTGTCCTTCTGGTTGTGCAAGGAGGCAAAGTGTACGTACCTACTCCTCTATCTTGGCCAGAAGTCTCAAATGTTTTATATTTTCATAAAACTTCACTATTAAGAAGTATATGGGGGCTCCTTCAGTTTCTAAATCAAGGCCCACTGAACTCCTAAATGTTATTATTGAAATTAAAAATGTATTGTATTGATGTGCAAAGACAAATTGACCTAAAGAACATAACAGAGAGCTCTCATAAACAAACCCATGATTATGTGGAGCACAGATATATAATAAAGGTAGGGAAAGGAAAGACTATTCAATTACTGATACTGGAAAAATTGGTTATTCATATTGGATGAATAAATCCCCATCCTCAAACCACAAAGAACAATTATGAAATCAATCACATAAATGTAAAAAGCAAAACACAAAAGCTTTTAGAAGAAAATATAAGAGAATATCTTTATAGACATGGAGTAAGGAGTGATTCTTTAAAAAAAATAAAATAACTAACCATAAAAGAAAGAATTGATAAATTCCACTATATTTTTTTAAAAATTAAGAATGTAACAAAAGATACCATAAAGAAATTGAAAAAACAAGATATTTGCAACATGTACTTAACAAAAGGTTAGTATCCAGAACGTTTTAAAAAATACTCATAAATCAATTAGAAAAAGACTAACACTGCAATATAAAAATGGGGCGTGAGGGTGTATCAAAGAACAAAATACCAAGAAATAAATTTAACCAAGGAGGTGAAAACTTAAACAGTAATTCCCTGTTATCCATGGTTTCTAGATTCTAGAAATCTTCATTATTCTAGAAGTAAATAATTCATAACTTTTAAGTTGTGTGTCATTCTGAGTAGTGTGATAAAAACATGTGCCATCCCTCTCCATCCAACCTGAGACATGAATCATGCCTTTTTCCTGTATATCCATGCTGTATGTACAAAACAATAAGGTATTTTGAAAGACCACATTCATATAAATTTTATTACAGTATATATTATAGTTGTTTTATTTTATTATTAGTTGTTATTAATCTTATTGTGCCTAATTTATAAATTAAACTTTATCATAAGTATGTATGTATGTATGTATGTATGGGAAAAAACATAGTACATACAGGGTTTGGTACTATCCACATTTTCAGCCATGGGAGTCAGAATGTATCCCCCATGAAGAAGGAACTACTTTATACTGAAAACTGTTGTGACACTGATGAAAGAAATTGAAGAAGATACAAATAGATAAAAAGATATTATATAGCTGATAGAATAGAAGAATTAATATTTTTGAAAATGTCCATACTACCTAAAGCAATCTATGGATTCAATGCAATCCTTATCAAAATTCTAATGGCATTTTTCACAAAAATAGAGCAAACAATCCTAAAATTTGTATGGAATCACAGAAGACCCTGCATAGCCAAAAAATCTTAAGAACTAATAAGCTGAAGGCATTAAGCTCCCTGGTTTCAACTATATTAGAAAACTCTAGTAATACAAACAATATGGGTAGGTATTGACATAAAAAAGACATAAAGATCAGTGGAACACGATCAAGAGCCCAGAAATAAACTCATGCCTATACTGGTAATAAACTTATGACAAAGAAATCAATAAATTTATGACATTTATGTCTGGGAAAAGGACAGCTTCTTCAATAAATGCTGTTGGGAAAAGTATACAGTCATATGCAAAAGAATGAAACTAGACCACTATCTTACACCATGCACAAAAATTAACTCAAAATGAATTGAGGACTTGAATGTAAGACTGAAGTCATAAAACTCCTAGAAAAAAGCATAGACAATAAGCTCCTTGACATCAGACTCTGCAACCATTTTTTGGATCTGACTCCAAAAGCAAAAATAAACTACCGGGACCATATCAAACTAAAAAGCTCTATACAATGAAGAAAAACCATCAACAAAATGAGAAGGCAACCTACTGAATGGGAGGAAATATTTGCAAATCAAATATCTGATAAGGCGTTAACAGTCAAGATATGTAAAGAACTCATACAACTCAATAGCAAAGAAAAAAATCCTACTAAAAAATGGGCAGAGTATCAAAACAGACATTTTTCAAAAAAAGACATGTAGATGTCCAACAGGTACAAGAAAAGGTGCTCGACATCACTAATCATCACAGGAATGTAAATCAAAACTACAAACCACGATTAAGTTATCATCCCACACTCCTTAGCTACTATTAAAAAATCAAGAAAAAGCCCTGGCTGGTGTAGCTCAGTGGATTGAGCGCGGGCTGCGAACCAGGCATCGCAGGTTCGATTCCCAGTCAGGGCACATGCCTAGGTTGCAGGCCATGTCCCCCAGCAACCGCACACTGATGTTTCTCTCTCTCTCTCTCTCTCTCTGTCCCCCTCCCTTCCCTCTCTAAAAATAAATAAATAAAATCTTTAAAAAAAAATCAAGAAAAAAAATTGTTGGTGAGGATATGGAGAAAAGGAAATCCTTTTGCACTGACGGTGGGAACGTAAATTGGTGCAGCCACTATGGAAAACAGTATGGACGTTCCTCAAAAAGTTAAAAATAGAACTACCATCTGATCTAGCAATTCCATTTCTGTGTACTTATCTGAAGAAAATAATAATACTAAGTTGAAAAGATATATGCTCCCCAATGTTCACTGCAGCATTACTTACAATAACCAAGATATGGAGACAACCTAAGTGTCTATCAATACATAAACGGATAAAGAAAATGCAGTTCATATATATAATAGAATATTATTCAGCCATAAAAAGAATGAAATCTTGCCATTTGCAACAACATGGATGGACCCTGAGGGCATTATTATACTAAGTGAAGTAAGCCAGAGAAAGACAAGGTAGAATCAAAAAAGACAAACAAAGAACAATAAAAACTGAACTTATAGATACAGAAAACAGATTGGTGATTGCCAGAGGTGAAGAGGTTGGAAGAGGATGCACAATGGGTGAAAAGGGGGTCAAAGGTATAAACTTCCAATTATAAAATAAATAAGTCAAGT
>PVIA01008599.1:59412-70086 GCA_004024845.1 Tonatia bakeri
GAGAGAGAGAGAGAGAGAGAGAGAGAGAGAGAGAGAGAGGGAGAGAAACATCAGTGTGCAGTTGCTGGGGGACATGGCTTGCAACTAGGCATGTGCCCTGACTGGGAATCGAACCTGCGATGCCTGGTTCGCAGCCCGCGCTCAATCCACTGAGCTACACCAGCCAGGGCTAAATTTCAGCATATTATATGGGTTCAACAATTTCACTCTTGGCTTCATAACTAGAAATACCCTTATATGTGTGTACCAAAAGGCAAAAATTAATATGTTGATACTAATACTGTTCATAGTAGCAAAAATTAAAACAACTTTACTCATCATTTGAAAATAGAATAGATTTATATGTGATGGTATACATATATCATAAAATAGCATGTAACACCAAAAAAGGAGAGATCTACAGCTATACTCAATGACATGGTTGAATCTTAGAAAAAGATGTTAATTACAATAGCAAGTCCTAAAAGATGACATGTTACCATGCTACCATTCTGATAAAATTAAAAACCAAGCAAACCTTAATGATACATACATAATTTTAAAATAACATAAAAAAGCTGTTTTTTAAAAAAGCAAAGAATGATAAAAAATACAAAACAGTCATCTATGGGTGGCAGGCACAGGGAAAAAAGAGAGAAGCAGCACATAGATGGATATGAAATATTTTTAAAGTTCAAGTTCTTAAGTGGCAAGTTCAAAATTTACTGATTGTATAATTATGCTGTATAATCTACCTATGCTACATTTTTTGTAGTATCAGACAGTACACTTAAGGCTAATTTAAAATACATTATGAGAAATACAATTAATAAAATTAAAGTATGCTTAAGTATTCCATCAGCAAGACGTAGGTAGCTACGTTTTGAGTAACTTTAGTATGTATAAAAGGAAACAGTCTAAGTGTACATTTAATTCCATTCACCCATTTCTAACTTCTTAGTGGCTGAGATATTACTGTTATGATTTTGATAACCTTGAAGTGAGGTTTGTAGAAATAGTAATATACAGAGTATACTTTAGAAAAAAAACAGAAAGCCTATTTTTCTATTTTTCTCTCACCCCATTCACAAACATTAACAACTATACAAACAAAAAAGGATTTGCATAATATAAAAATCAGTTTGCTATTCTCCATCATTTGCAGAATTGACGACTAGTTAAATATAAATTTAAAAAGGGTAGTGACTTTGTTTTTATATGTATCCCTTGACATAAAAGTGACAATAAATACTTGCTGAATGACTGAATATTTGATGAATGAATCACTTCATGATTTCAGTGTAGTTTCTGACATTATAATCAACTACCTCATCTACTAAAAATAGCATTACAGTGCCCTCTCCCGTTTGTACTTTGTAATGGAAGTAACCTACTTGCCCTTTCATATTGCTTTACTATCTTAACTACAGTAGAAACTAATCACACTGGAATAATTAACATACCAGCTGGAACTTGTAAGGAGACTATGACTCTGTAACTACCATTCTTTACCTTCTGAATTCAACTCATCAATATAAAATCTAAAGAATTTTGTAAGCCTCAGAGTCTGGTGTATGTCCTTAATCTAAGTGAAAGCTAAAATAAAATGAAGTTAAGTAATTATTTTAAAGTCTTAAATAATCCCTATGTAACTTGGATGGATCTGGAGAGCATTATGCTAAGTGAAATAATCCAGGTGGTGAAAAACAAATACCATATAATCTCACCTATAAGTGGAACCTAATCAACAAAACAAACAAGCATGCAAAATATAACCAGACATTGAAATAAAGAACAAACTTACAGTAACCAGAGGGGAGGTGGGAGGGGATAAAGGGGGGAAAAGAGGGAAGGGTTGTCAAGGAACATGTATAAAGGACACATGGACAAAGCCAAAGGGAGGTAGGATTGAGGGTGGGAGGTGGGGATGGCTGGAGAGGGGGAGAAATGGAGGCAACTGTATTTGAACAACAATTAAAAAAAGAAAAAATATAAGAAAAAAGTAAAAACTAAAATAAATAATAATAAAAAATAAATCCCAAGTCTCCCCTTACAGATGATACACCTTTTTTCAAATACTTGGAGAATTTAAATGTTGGTAAATAGTACAGATCCTAATAAAGTACTATACGAAATTACTTTTTACTCTAAAAGATATACTGTCTCCAGGAAATAGTTCTAAGAGTCCATTTTTACCTGTTGGCAGAGTTCAATATAAACTCATCCCTAATATATGCTGTGTATTTTTATTTATGTAGGCTTAAAACATATAACCACAATAAATTTCCTCTATTCCAAGTAAAAATTAAACACCTCTACTTACAAAACCCTGTTTCTAAAATAGAACCATTCAACTGATATTAAAAATTAAATTCTATTTGTAAAGTTCAGCAGTGGCAATCAATTCACCTGAGCCAACATTTAAATGTATGAGGCAATTAGAGAAACTGAAAAATTCATAGAAAATATCTGCCAAGTATTACAAGTAAGGCTGAATAAGAAAACAAAAATGTTTTGGTATTTGTGTACTTTACTTTCAAAATTTCTACTATTCTAATAATGTTGTTTGTATAATAAACTATATTTTTAAAACTATGTTGCAGTTAAGAAGGAATTTTAGCATATTACCTTAATCATCTCTCTTTATAGGAAAAATACATACATATTATAAGCAGTATTAGAGACAAACAGCAACTGTTCTAAGGCATTTTCATAACCAAATTATCTATTATACAAAAATTCTGACAAACTAAAGCAGTATTTCTCATTTTCATATGGCAGTAAATTTCTCACACGATGTCCAGACTCAAAGTAGTATGACTTATGCCTTGTGGTGACTGCAGAAAGAAATACTATGAAGAAAAGGTCCTAAATGATTAACTAGATCATAGATTAAGTAAATAATCTTATCCTTAGATAATCAAGATGTAAATACACAAATACTATCAATCTCTGATGGACACTGACTGACCACTGATATTCTTTACTTTGTATTTCAATACCTGGAAAAAAGTAGAATGCTTAAAAATAAAAATAAAAATACCATATGCTTTTTATAAGTACACATCAAAATATTATCATGTCTCCAAACATGCTATTCAAACTTTAGCTACTTACTTGATGGTGCAAGGACATCTTTGCTATCACCAAGAAGCTTTAAATGCAGGGTAATTGAGCAGCAAACAAATACAATCCAAACAAGGAAGAAGCACAATGCATCAGGATTGAAGCAGCAGTGAAACAAAAGGACAAGGAAAATAGCATTAGTTTATAAGTAGAAAGCACATGCACAACAATCCTAATAATCACAATTCACAAATAATTTCCTTTCCCACACATAAAAAGATCCTGGCTTAGGCATTATCTAATATTTATTCTATTCTGTAAAATGAAGGTAGAAAGAGAAAAATAAAGTCACTCAAGTATTATTTTGAAAATTACTCAAGTCAAAAATTAGTTTGAATTATAATTTAGGATTTGGGTTAGGAGCAGTAAAAATTATTTAGAAATGTAAGGCACAGCCAAAAGTTATTCATTCTTAAATTTAAATGGTTTAGAAATATACAACACCCATGCACTATTAAATATTATTTCTGCATGCCATGAAAGCACTTAACACTACACAGAAAATTCAGTATATTTTTTCTATAAAAAGAAAGGAACATTTACTGAGTTCTTATTATATTCCAAGCATTGTGCAAAGACCTTTTACAAAGACACCAACAAAGTAGAACAATTATTTTCTCAAATGGCAAAAAACAAAGAGGAATACTGATTAGAATGATTTATTTTATTAGCTCAAAGTTTTCTTAAATGAATAACTTGCAATCAACTAAAAGAAACAGAAAAAAAGACCGCTGGCCTGTTGTCTAGTAACTATTTTAACACACAACATTACACTAAATGTCACCTATGGACAAGTGTTTTGGTCTCCCTTGGTAGGAACAAAGTCCTTAGCTCTCCTTCATTTCAAATACCAAGAATGGTAGTAAATCAAAACTAAAGTACCAAAAAAAAAAAAATCCTACCAATTACATTATTGCTTGTAAGGGAATGAGGCAGTTTTACTTGGCTATGAGAGAGAGAGAGAGAGAGAGAGAGAGAGAGAGAGAGAGAAATAGCAGTTGTTTGCTTTGGGCTTCCATTGTCTCCCAGGAAAATATCTTGGCCCTATTGGTTCTCTGAAGTGATGATTATTTCACAATACTTGAAATTGTGTTCTATTGCCTTTTAAAGGCATTTGCTAATAAATAAATAAATAAATGAATGAATGAACAAATAAATAAATAAATGAATGAATGCGCTTGCTCTGTTCATTATTCTGTAATTGCCCATTTATGCACATTTTTCTATAAGCTAATTTTAAGCTAAGTTTATTTCACAGAATAAACTTTAAAAAAATACATCTTTAGTGACAATGAACTAATTGTGCTCAAGTCCTTATTACCCTGTGAGTACAACTAGCAAGTATGTGGGAAGAGATTAAAGCATTTATGGTAGGCAATCTCTAAAATGGCCTGGAGATCCCCACTTCCTGGTATACAATCTCCTCTTTGAGTGTATGTTAGACTTGCTTAAATCACTTCTAATGAACAGAATATGGCAGAAGTAAAGGCATCTCACTTCTGAGATTAGACCATAAAGAGACTATGACTTCCCATCTTGTTTGCAGTCTTTCATTCTTACTAGATAGATCATCCTGGGAAAGCCAGTTGCCCAATAGTGAGGCAACCATACAGAGTCTCATAATGTAAAGGAACTGAGAAGTCTGTCAACAACCACTAAGTGAGCTTTGAAGTGAATTTCCCACCTTGACCCTCTTCCCCGCCCCTTCCATCCAGTTAGTCAAGCTTTCAGAAAGACTGCAGCAGACCACCTCTCTCCAGTAGCTTGACTGCTACTATATAGTTTGTGCCAGACACAACTAGAAAAACTGTTCTTAGATCCCTGACCCACAGAAACTAAGATAATAAATGGTTGTCATTTTATACCACTTAATTTTAGGATGATTACCACCAATAAATAATTAATATATTGGGGAAGTGAATGAAGTTAAACTGACAGAGACAACTGTGGCAAATTTTACAAATGTTTCATGGACATCTTCTTTAAAAAAATGTTCCTGTACTGATATAAATAATTACTAGTTTTCCTAGATTTACCAGGAAGTTCCTAAAGGAAAGCATGGTTCTAACCATTTATACAGGTTAGGAGTATTTAATTTCACAGGGCTGATCATATTTGAAGGTTTCGAGTTGGTCTTCTATGTAGGACTAAAGATTAAATTTACTTTCACTGTACAGGTGTTAAATTCTCAAATACTACTGATTAACAGCATCAGCTTCCATGCAGCTGTACCCCTTGCTTGCTTATTCCCAGAAAATAATCCCTAGCATATACGGCAACTCCTAAATATTTGTTTCAAATTATGCTGACTTTCAATTTTATATCCCCAACCATGTTTGGGCATATAAATCTGATTCTATTGAATTAATCCAGTATTTTTTCAAATTGAGACACTAAATACTAATCAAAATAAATATAGAGTATTCCAATCATAGACAATCCATTCATCCAAATATTTACTGGATACCTACTATATAGATAGGTATCATTTTAGGCACCAAGGAACAGTGAACAAAACAGACAAAAATTCTGCCTTTGTGGTAGAAATGGTTTGGTGTGGAAGATGAACAATAATACAATAAACAAGTAAAAATTTATTATGTATTATATAGGAAAAGTACTAAGGAAAAATAAGCAGAAAATGAGGACATAGAATATTAGGGAAGTAGGAGTTAAAATACAGACAGGGTGTCCTACTAAGGCTTCACTCCAGAGTTGACTGAGTAAAATTAGGTGACTTACCTTAGGACATAAAAAGGAAGAGTATTCCAAGCAAAGAGAGGAATAAGTATAGAGGATTGGTAAGGGAGCAAGTTTGGAGTGTTTGGGGAACAGTAAAATGGCTAAAGAGGTGGAAATACAATGCAAGATGAGTGTAACAGATGAAGTCAGAGAAGTAAAAGGGTACCAGAGTGTGTAGGATTTTATAGGACCCAGTCAGGACTTTGATTTTATTCTGAATAAAATAGGGGCCACTGAATGGTTCTGAGAATAGGAGTGATATAATCTGATTATGTTTTAACAGGATTGCTCTGGCTGCTATGTTGAGAGTAGACTAGAGGAACAGGGTATAATCAGTTAGGTTTACTGCAATAAACTAGGGGAGAGATGAAGGAGACTTGAACTCAGGTGGGAGCAGTGAGGGTGATGAAAAGTAGTTGAGTTCTGAATATATTTTTAAGGTAGAACCAACAAAATTTCTAAATAGACCAGGCATGGGAAAAAAGAAAGAAAGAGGAATCAAAATGATGTGAAGTGTTGAGGTCTGAACACCTGGAAGGGCAGAGCTGCCATTATCTGTGATGCAAAAGGCAAAGAGAGGCGCTAGTTTACACGGAGGAATACAAACAGCTCAGGTTGAAACAGGTAAAGTTTCAAATACCTATTAGACATCTAAGTCAAAATGACAAACAGGCAATTGGATAAACAGACCTATACAAGGAAAGGTATAGGCTGGTAAAAAAAATATTATAAATTATGATATGTGTAAGAGTTAGGATATATGACCTCAATGGCTTAATCATAGTAGATTAAAAAATGCCACAAAATGAAAGAATAGGCATTAGAAAACATATGATGAAAAAACAGAACTAAGAACCAAGCTGAAACACCCCAAATAAAAGCAGAAACACAATAAAAATAAGCATTTCCTCAGAAATCTTCAGAAGGATGTGGATACAAAAGCATTAAATTGGGATGCAAGTGAAATCCCCCTACAGTTGCTTTCAAGTGATATTAATGGGAAATAGGATATAAGTAATTAAAGATTACCAAGTAATTTTACTGAGTGACTTACCTCATGAATTCCTTTGCACATAACTAAACTGCACACTACTAACTTCTTACCACTTTTCGGACCGAAGTCTAATTTTTGCGGTTCCATATTGTATAAACATGAATAAAGACAATGTGAAATTACTGATATGGAAACACTCTACGTAAGTATCTTGTAAGATATATATATATATTTTTTAGATATTTTAAAAATAAGAAATAAAAAGCTAGCCATTCTTTTTGGTTTTTGTTAGCAAGACAAAATACAATATTACTATAATCTCAAAGAATCCAGGAACTCTTCCTCAGCTTGTTCAGAAAAAGACCATTAAGATAGGACAGACACATTTTCTCTATTTCAGTAATTTATCATGTTTACCATTATCCCTTAGACAACGTCCACACAGTCATCTCAATAATTTCTTTAACATACAAATTCTCTATTTTGAAAATAGTAAAATTATAGTAACATGCCAGTATACTACCAATGTCATGAAATACATGACATTTAAAATCATGAAATACAGCCATTATCTACTGATTAGTCTACAAATCTCAGGAAAAGAACACTATGCAAAACAAAAAAAAAGTGATTTTATTTTAATGTACTTCTGTATTTGCCATGTATAATTTAATTAGCACTGAAATCTTTGAGAAATGTAAAGAAATAGGTAGAAGTTCATAATCAATCACACCTTTTGTCCTGGGAAACCTCTCAGTCCTGAGTAATTAATATAGGACAGATGGCCACACTATTACGAAGAAATAATCCCACGAGATCTATGTAGTAGCTTGATTCCATTGCCTTTAGCACAGCACCTCCTTAACATACATATTGATTTGACTTAAGTCATCTCTTGAGCTTAAATGAAAGCACGAAGAGCTTATCAAGCACTGCTATGAGTACCACTGGAAAATAAAGATTCAAGCAGGTGGCACCTCTCCCCCAATAAAGCGTATCAAGTTGTATTCCTAGAAGCAATCCTGCCACAGCTATCAGGGAAGGCACAATTCAGAAGCAAGGTTATATAAAGCACCCCAAGAGTGTTCTACTTAGTGTTATTTTTGGCTCTTACAGTAAGAAACTTCAGTGAGGGATATACCATATTTTGCCATGTATAAGGTACACTTTTTTGCCCAAATTTTTGAGGGAAAATTAAGGGTGTTCATTATTCATGGGTAGTGCTAATTCTGTATCTATATAAATGTTTTTAATTCTTTTATTTATGCTTATGCATTAAAAGTGTAACTCTAGAAAGTAATAATGATATCCACATGCAAAATAATACCCTGGAGATGACAGTTTTGTTTCTAAATGTAAATAAATAAATAATTTAATTAAAATATTAAAATGAAAGGTTTTTTTCCTGCAAGTTTTGGCCAGAAACATGTGTGTGCATTATACATGGGAGTGCACTATACACAGCAAAATACAGTATAATGCGCCTGAGATCTCTCTGTTCTTTCAACAGGAGCCATCATTCTACACATAACTGAACTTTTCATATTTCTGCATCTCCTGCAAAACATACTTAATGCACATTTTATCCCTGAGTTTTACAGGAGAGATTTTAAGGAAATATTTTTCTGGGAAACAGAGCTTATTACTGCTAAGTAGAAAATTTGATCTGGCTGGCCAGGATTTATTTAAAAATGACCTAATCATACATTTGATTCCACTTCTAGGAATGTATACTAGGCTAATTATCCAAAATGGTCATAAAGATGTGCCTATAGATATGTACCATGATATCATGTATAGTATCAAGATGGAGGCATAGGTAGACACATTGTGCCTCCTCGCACAACCAAAATAAGGTCAGCAACAATTTAGAAACAAGATAACAACCAGATCTGACAGAAAATTGAACTGTATGGAAGTCGGACAACCAAGGAGTTAAAATATACACATTCATCCAGACTGGTAGGAGGGGTGGAGTCGGGCAGCAGGGCGGAGAGGGGTCACAGCACAAGAAGTGGTGTCACCAGACTCATAACATATAAGGCATCCAGAGCGCAAGATCGCAGCAGGTGGACTCTGGGTACATAGGCGGCTGGCAGACCCAGCAATGTGGCCATTGTGAAGCGAGGTACTGCGTGCAAAGGCACCTGGCTGTCCCGGCCACATTTGCGCCCAGATAAACCAGGCAAAATCGGGCAGTGAGACAAACCGTGCAAACCAGGGTCCCAGCGCTGGGAAATAGAACCTCGGGACACTGATTAAAAACACCTGTGGGGGTTGAGGCACAGGGAGAGACTCCCAGCCTTACAGGAGAGTGTGCTGGAGAGACCCACGGGGTCCTAGAACGTACATAAGCCCACCCACATGGGAATTAGCACCAGAAAGGCCCAGTTAGCTTGGCAGAAGCTGCGGAAAGGACGGAAATCTGACCAAGAGAGGAGCGAACACCATTGTTTCCTCTCAGACCCCGTCCCCACATACATCACCAACCGCTGACTGGGTTGCCCTACCCTGGAGAACATCCAAGACTCTGCCCCTCACTAAATAGAAGGCACTACCAGATTTAAAAAAAAAAAAAAAAAAATGGCTCAAACGGAGGTACAAATCAAAGCCCCAGAGCCAATACTTTTAAGCGAGCAAGAGATAGCTAACCTATCATATGCACAGTTCAAAGCACTGGTGATCAGGATGCTCATAGAATTGGTTGAATTTGGTCACAAATTAGATGAAAAAATGAAGGCTACGCTAAGTGAAATGAAGGAAAATGCACAGGGAACCAATAGTGATGGGAAGAAAACTGGGACTCAAATCAATGGAGTAGACCAGAAGGAAGAAAGAAACAAACAGAAAAGAATGAAGAAACAAGAATTCAAAAAAATGAGGAGAGGCTTAGGAACCTCAAAGACATCTTTAAATGTTCCAGCATCCGAATTACAGGGGTACCAGAAGGGGAAGAGAAAAAGCAACAACTGGAAAACTTATTTGAACAAAGGAGAACTTCCCCAGTCTGGCAAAGGAAATAGACTTCCAGGAAGTCCAGGAAGCTCAGAGAGTCCCAAAGAAGTTGGACCCAAGGAGGAACACACCAAGGCACATCATAATTACATTACCCAAGATTAAAATGAAGGAGAGAATTCTAGAAGCAGCAAGAGATAAGGATAGTAACCTACAAAGGAGTTCCCATCAGACTGTCAGCTGAAATCTCAAAAGAGACCTTGCAGACAAGAAGGGGCTGAAAAGAAGTATTCCAAGTCATGAAAGGCAAGGACCTAGATCCAAGATTGCTCTATCCAGCAAAGCTTTCATTTAGAATGGAAGGGCAGATTAAGTTCTTCTCCAATAAGGTCAGGTAAAAGGAATTCATCATCACCAAGCCCTTATTTTATGAAATGTTAAAGGGACTTATCTAAGAAAAGGAAGATAGGAGTTCCAGCCAAGATGGAGGCATAGGCAGTCGCACTGTGCTTCCTCGCACAACCAAGACTGAAAACAACAAAGATCGAGAAACAATTAACAACCAGAACAGAGGGAAATTAATTGAACAGAAGTCGGGCTCCAGTACATCCAGACCGGTAAGGAGCGGCGGAGTCGGGAGACCTGCGAAGTGGGATCGAGAGGCGCTGGCTGGCAGGCGCGGGCGCGCAGGGCGCAGACAGCAGCGGACGGACCGGTGGCGGACGCTGGGCGCGGAAGCGCGGAGCCGACCAGCAGACCCAGTGAGGGGTGCAGGGCAGCTGGCTGTCCGCAGCCACAAGTTTCCGCACGAACTAAGTGAAAAACGGGCAGCGCCGCCGCGTTTCAAAGCTTAAGAGCCCAGTCTGGGAACTGAGGCC
>PVIA01008600.1:0-69920 GCA_004024845.1 Tonatia bakeri
GCTAAAGAAAACACTATCAAAATAAAACAAGAATCAACTGTAGGGGAAAACATATTTGCCAATGATACCTCAGACAAGGGTTTAATCTCCAAAATATATAAAGAACTTACATGATTCCACTCTAAGAAGACAAGTAACCCAATTAAAAAATGGGCAAATGACTTGAACAGACACTTCTCCAAGGAGGACATACAGAAGATCCAAAATCACATGGAATAATGTTCAATATTGCTAGCTATCAGAGAGGTTCAGATTAAAACCACAATGAGGTACCACTTCACACCAGTCAGAATGGCCATCATAAACAAAACAACAAACAACAAGTGCTGGAGAGGTTGTGGAGAAAAGGGGACACTAGTGCACTGTTGGTGGGACTGCAGACTGGTACAACCACTGTGGAAAACAGTATGGAACTTCCTCAGAAAACTAAAAATGGATCTGCATTTGACTCAGCAACTCCACTGCTGGGACTATATCCTAAGAATCCTAAAACACCAATCCTAAAGAACCTTTGCACCCCAATATTCATAGCAGCACAATTTACAATAGCCAAGTGCTGGAAGCAACCTAGATGCCCATCAGTAAATGAATGGATCCAAAAACTATGGCACATTTACACAATGGAATTCTATGCAGCAGAGAGAAAGAAGGAGCTCCTACCCTTTGCAACACCATGGATGCAACTGGAAAGCATTATGCTAAGCGAAATAAGCCAGGCAGTGAAGGATAAATACCATATGATCTCACTTTTAACAGGAACCTAAACAACAAAACAGTGAAACAAGCAAAATATAGTCAAAGACACTGCATTAGGGGACAGGCAGAAAGTGACCAGAGGAGAGAGAAGAGGGAGTTTCAGGGGAAAAGGGGAAGGGTTTACAGGAGCAAAGTTAAAAGACACATGGATAAAACTAGGGGGAGGGTGGTAATGGGAGGGAAGTTGGGAGGGAGGGGTGGGTGGGCTGGATTGGGAGTAAAGGGGAGAAAACTGTACTTGAACAATGATTAACATAAAATTATAAAAAAAAATACAATAAAGGAGCTGATGCACAGAACTTTCAAAAAAAAAAAAAAAACTTACCGGAAAAGGGATTTTTAAAAAAAGGCTGGATGCAAGGCTTAAGAATCAGAATGGACTCAATTTCAACTATGCATTGGAAGCTAGAACATAAGAAATATCTTCAAGTTTCTGAAGAAAAATCATTTCCAAAATGGTATTTTACTCAATAAAAACATTAAAAACTATTAAGTATGAGTGAAGATGAATTTAAAGGCAATTTTCATAGAAGCAAAACCGCCAAACATTTAGCCTCCATACATCCTTTCTTAAGGAAGCCTTTCAAGGATATGTTAAATCATTTTCCCCTGCATTCACACAACCTGAAAAACAAAAACAAAACTAAACAAACAAAAACAGGTATTCACCAACATTCTCAAGTTATCCTTTCCTCCCAGCAGTTAGGAGGTCTCTAAAATTCATCCAGGGAGACATCTCTGCCTGTCCCTGATGCATGAAAAGCAGCCTCAGGACATTACTCTCTGTGTCTGACATAGCTCATGTATCAGCACCCTGAGATGGGATGGATGAGGTGGTTCCTGCACTCGATTCCCTCCATCAGAAATTAATTCTCTCCTTTGAAGACCAGGGAGATGCCCACCGACTAAGGTGAGGAGGGCCTGTTGGGAGTGAGTGGCCTGTGGGTTTCCCCAAGAGATCATCACAGTTGGAGCATGAAGGTCGCATTCTGTGTGACTCAGGTGCAAGGTGCGAGGAGGAGGGAGTAAGTAACGGTCCTCATGGAGTCACAGGGAGAAGAAGGGCTAGGACTCAAGTGGGAGAAAACCAGTGAAGGGAGTAATCAGGAGAAATCTGGCCTGAGGCACCAACGACCCACTTCCCGAGGAAGCTGAATCTTGAAGGATCTCAAGAAATCGTAGGAGGCCAGCAGGGGAGTCCAGGGTGCTCCACTGGCAAAGGCCCTCTCACAGACATGTCCTTAGTAGTTCAACTCAGAACCCACTCCACCTCTCCCGCTCCAATCAGAGTCACTTTGTGGTGGCACCAGGCAGGTGGAACCTTTCTGGCCCAAATGCTGCTCGCAGGAAACACCCCTAGAAGCCAGACCAGGAAGGAAAATGCACATGCCCCTGCTGCCAAAGTGGCCTAAGGCAGCAGGTGGTCTTCTGGTGCACAGCCCTAGCACAGCCAAAGGAGCTGTGCCTGAGCAAACCGAACTTGTAGTTTCGAGTGCACAGTTGAGAACTGATGCTAAGTCTCCTCGGATTCCCCATCATGGATACTGCAACCATTCAGACCAGTTTTCTTCCCTGGTAAAAGTTCACCCCAGAAGAATATCTCTACCTGTCCCTGGAGTATTTGTCTTTAAGAGCAGAGTGATTAACTCTCCCTGTTCCAGCCATGCTCCATAGGGCTCATCAAATATTCATTGAAAAAAAATTTGGTGACTTCAGTTTATTATTTATGCAGAAGTTGCATTATGTGGTAAAATAGCAAATTTTTGAACTTTTGTTAGTTCAAAAACTCGGAAGTTTCCTGGTGAAAACTGAAACTGGCTCCTGTTTACAGAGGGCAAGGAGGGGCAGATGAGGAAGGGTGTTCCAAATGGGAGAGGGGCAGGTTTAATAGGCATGAAGCTTGTCTTGGGCACTAAAGGAGTGGATCTTTACATCCACCCACCAGAAACTTAAACATTTATGTAGAGGTCTTAACTGGGTTTACATATACTTAGTCCAGATGATTTCAACAACACCTTATTCTCTCAAGACTCTCTGCTTGAAACAGCTCCTAGTATGGGAATGGTGAGCAGAGGGTACCTTGGTAAGAAGCCTCTTATGGCTTGGGTCATGCTGCTTTCATCAATCTGCAATCACTGTTCTTTTGGAGACTTCTACCATTAGCCTCACTCTACCTTTTGTATCTGTACTATTAAAATACAGAATTTTGTGTTAATTTTTAACAGGTCCTTTCCTTTTTATTCAATAAGCAATCAAGATTAACTATGGATTTTTATTAAATTTACAAATTAATTCTATCATGTATTGAGTGACTCTTACATGTCAAGCAATGTCACAGGCATTTGCAATATGTGAAGATTATATAAATATATGACATTTAATAGTGCAGAACAGAGTGGAGAGCACAGAGTGTAAATAATTAAAAGCATGCTATGGTGGGTAAAATAAAAAGGTATATGCAGGTTACAGTGGGCGCCATTACACAGGAAAGGATCATCTCAAGTTCAGGAGTAAGGGAGGTTAGAGATTTGGCAGAGCTGCACCCTCACAGTTGAAGCATGACCAACAGTTTGTCAGACAGCCAAGGGGTAGAATTTTAAACTGGGAGGACAAAACACATCCAAACATGAAACAGTCAGTCACTTTAGACAAATGAAACAAATTTCATAGAGTTCTTACATACTGTTTGTATGTTTGTGTAACTTGAGTGGGGTAAGGAAAAAGCAGCAGTAGAAGATAGGTTTGGGCGTACCTACATCAACCCTGTATCTGTAAGGATCCTGAAAAACTCATGCATCATATAACGGGTAATCCTTAAACCAAGCCTTGGATAACTTACGTTCAAATGTAGTTACATAAAGTAGTTGGCTTCCTTCAATTAAGCCTACCTTGTACTCCTTTTATTTTTGTTTCTATTGAGTATTTTTGGTTCTTGGTTCTGCTCTTTCACTTTTAAAGTGCATCACATTTGTTCCCACTTTAACCCTCTTGTTGTTTTTCAGTTTCCGCTTTGTATGTGCTCTCCTGGATATCAGATGGGGCTGTTTTTAACCATACTATGTCTAAACTAGGTGACTTATTAGTTATAAACTTCTTTTTTCTTGCCTTTTTATTTTGTTGCACTAAACCTGACAAAGGAAATTGACACTGATCCATACAGGAACCATACACAAATGTTTAGCATTGCTCCTGTGTCTTCATCTCCTGGATACCAGTACCATACTGGGCCATTCTAACAAAGTGTGAAGTTACATTTCCAATTTCACCTATAAGACAGATGTTGACTTATATGAGTGTTCTTGTTTTTCTATGCATTGCTATTGAAATTTCAAAAGTATATCATAATTAACTTGTGAGCTTTTCAAATAAAATAGAGGTAAAAGGCTCTGAAATAATATTAGACATAATTTCAGTGTTAAATCTGACATCTAAAGAACTTTATTCAGTGATTATACCTTTATATTATTAAGTAAAATAGCTTTCTAACATTTTTAATATTCCACAGAATGAAATATACATTATTTGCCTATTAAAGGCTGAGATGTTATTATCTTTATTTTTTATTATTTATTGATTTTAGAAAGAGAGAAGAAGGGAGAGAGAAAGAGAGAAACACTGATTTGTTGTTCCACTTTATTTATTGGCTGATTCTTGTATGTGATCTGACTGGGGACCAACTTGGTGTATCACGACAATGCTCTAACCAACCTAGTCCTACCCAGCTAGGACTAAAGGCTAAGAGGTATTGTTAACTAATTGAGAAAAATTCGAGCTAACAAATAAATAAAAAAATAATCAAGAAATATAAATTATGACAATATACTTGAATTTTACACAAAAACATAAAGAACTCTTTTTAAAACAATGTAAAATATTTCAAGTGATAAATGCTTTCCATCATTCATATACTAATCTTCAATAAAGTCATTGCTTTCATTGCTATTCTGAGGAGCAAATTCTTGTTAGAGGATCTGAAGTCATGGGTGAAATTAGTGCAGTAAAGGACTCTGCATTTGGTGAAAACTTAATAAACAGTAATTGACTGATGAAGTGTCAGAGTGGCACTTTTTCTTCCTGTCAGTTTGCATCTACACTAAACATCCAGTGGAAAATGCAACTGTTGAGTTGTTACATTATATCCCTGCAAAAAAATTAAAAGTAAAAACCAGTCAACTTATTTCATCAGAATGGAGTCAAACTGATTTGTATACATAGATTTTTCCAGAATATAGTAATATGTTAGCATACATCTGGTTATTAGATCACTTGATTACTTCCCAAACTGTATATCTTAACTCTATATCAAGAAATTACCATTTGACAGAGGTTTAAATTTTGCAGATTTTTAGAACTTATAGGTTGCAGTGACCCACAAAGGCCATATAGAGGGAAACAAAAATTGTTACAAGATATTGAAGATGACTGATTAGTATAAAATTATTTTCATCAGAATTTTCAAGTGCTGACTTTCCATATTGTAGCCATTTAATTCATTTTTTAAAACTACAGAGTTTATTGAAATGATTTATTAGATTCAGCACAGTGTAGTAGGTAAGAGTAGGATCATCTTTGGAACCAGCAGCCTAGATATGAATCCATTCTCTTCCATGTTCTACGTGAGTGACTTTGAACGACGTACTTAATCTCTCTGTGGCCAGTTTCTTACTTATAAAAAATGGATATAAAAACATTTACTTTATAGTATAGATATGAAAATTGAGTTCGTATTTGTAAAGCATTTAAAATAATCTTTGAAAACATAGTAAATGCTATATAAGTATTTTCCTTTAAGGAAATATATATTTCAAATATATATATGAATATATTTCAAATATATATATTCAAATATATACATGAATATATTATCAGTAAAAAGAAAATTACAATACTGAAAACTGTAAGAAGGCAAGCGGAGACTCACACAAACCAAAACAAACAAACAAAAAATTCTCATCACCGAGAAATAACTTGTGTTAACATTTTGTGAGTATTTTTCAGGATTTGCTTTTTGAATCTGTATTAAAAGAAAAATGAATTAATACCTAAAAAGAAAAATAATCTAACAATAAATATAATTTTATTTGCTTTTCAAAAACATTTTATTTTAATTTAATGGATGGAAGGAAGCTAAAGCATCATTGATGGAATTGGTGAACTTCATATAAATGTTTATTCAACCCACATTAATATTTTAAAAAGGACATTTTTAAAGAAAAAGTTGGAGAGGCTCATGGGGTCCTAGAAGGTACACAAACACACCCACCTGAGAAACAGCACCTGAAAGGGCATAATCAGCTTGTGGAAAGCAAGGGAAGTGATATAAAGTGGGGCAAGAGCAAAGCAAGCAGCACTGTTCCCTCTCTGATCCCTCCTCCACAGACAGCACCACAAAGCAGTGAAGAGGGTTGCCTCACCCTGGCAAATACCTAAGGCTCTGTCCCTTACAATATAACAGGTGTGTTGAGACAAATAAATATGGACCAAATGAAAGAACAGATCAAAATTCCAGAAAAAGAACTAAGCAACAAGGAGATGAACTACCTACTAGATGCAGAGTTCAAAACACTGGTAATCAGGATGCTCACAGAGATGATTTAATTTAGTCTCCAAATGAAGAAAGAAATGAAGTTGTTACAAAGTGAAATAATGGAAAACATACAGGGAATCAACAGTGAAGGGAAGGAAACCAGGACTCAAATTGATAATTTGGAATAAAAGGAAGAAATAAACATCCAAACAGAACAGAATTGAGAAACCAGAAAATCAAAACAATAAGGACAGGCTGAGGAACCTCTGAGACAACTTTAAACTTTCCAACATCTGCATCACAGGGTTACCAGAAGGAGAAGAGGAAGAGTAAGAAATTGAAAACTTGCTTGAACAAATAATGAAGGAGAACTTCCCTAATCTGACAAAGGAAATATACTTCCATGAAGTCCAGGGAGCTCAGAGAGTTCTGAAAAAGTTGGATCCAAGAAGAAACACACCAAGACACATCATAATTAAGTTACCCAAAAATAAGGGTAAGGAGAAAATCTTAAAAGCAGCAAGAGGAAAGGAGAGAGTTATATACAAAGGAATTCCCATAAGAAGATCAGCTAATTTCTCAAAAGAACCCTTACAGGCAGGAAGGGGCTGTAAAGAAGTACTCGATGTCATGAAAAGCAAGGTCCTACATCCCAGATTACTCTATCCAGGAAAGCCATCATTTAGAATGGAAGGGCAGATAAAGTGCTTCCCAGATAAGGTCAAGTTAAAGGAGTTCATCATCACCAAGCCTTTATATGAAATGTTAAAGGGACTCATCCAAGAAATGGAGAAGCTTGAAAACTATGAACAGTAAGATGACAACAAACTCACAACTATCAACAACTGAACATAAAAAAAAAAATTAAGCAAACAACTAGAACAGGAACAGAGTCACAGAAATGGAGATCACATGGAGGGTTATCATTGGGGAGAAGGAGGGAGAGAATGGGGGAAAAGGTACTAGGAGTAAGAAGCATAATTGGTAGGCACAAAGTAGACAGGGGAAGGTTAAGAATAATATAGGAAATGGAAAAGCCAAAGATGTTTTGTTTTATGTACAACCATGGACAGGAACTAAGAGGTGGAGTGCTAGAAGGTGGCAAGTACAGGGCTGAGGGGGAAAAAGGGGAGAAAAACTTGGGACAACTGTGGTAGCATAACCAATGAAACATAGTTGAAAAAGAAGATTATACATATCATTAATAAGTGATAATCTTTGTCTTTTAATCTCATGCCTTAAATTATTTCTGTGAGAGGTGAAATGATTAACATTTTCATACTTTTTTTATACTTCAGTACTTTATCCTTGCATTTCAATAATTTACCAGAATTTATCTTGAAATCAACATATATAATTTTGTCATCTTATATTTTGCAGGTTTAATTTTCCCTCACTTCAGTTGGCATCTCTGATCACTTCCTGTTAGGTGTCTTAGTGATCTTTTATTTAAAGTATAATAATTATCTCCATGTTGAATCATCCTTAGTCTGTCTGCCCTAGCAACAGTCATTTTTCAAATAATTATCATTTCATTTATTTTGTCTTTGCAATCATTGAGATTACCCTTACCTATTCACCATATTATTAATTTAATTTTTAGAAATGTCTGTTATTTCTTCTTTTTAACTTATTTATTAGGTAAAAATTAATGCTGTGTTTGTTCTCAATATTTTCTCTTAGTCCACAATTTACCTTAGACATTCACATTTTATTATCCTTTTCTTTCTTGAAATCTTTCTTGAAATTTTTACATTTATGCTTTTCAGCAATTATCTAATGAGGCAGTTGCAAAAGAAAATCTACTTCCTTATTTTTTTCCAGATGTGTTCTTCACTTTTCCTTCATGTGACATTTTATTTTATTTTTGGTGCCACAAATGTGTAATTGGAATGATATTTATTTGCATTTGTTTTTGCTTAATCTGGCTTCTGATTCTAAACTAGATAGGTGCTCTGATAAAATTTGAGTTGTGATCAATTTACAATCTTTCTTTTAAAAAAAAATATTTATTTTTTTAGAGAGGAGAAGGGAGAGAGAAGGAGAGGAAGGTAAACATCAATGTGTGGTTGCCTCTCGCAAACCCCCTACTGGATACCTGGCCAGCAACCCAGGCATGTGCCCTAACTGGGAATATGAACCAGAGATCTTTTGATTTGCAGGCAGGCACTCAACCACTGAGCCATACCGGCCCGGGCTACAGTCTTTCTTTTAAGCTATAGCAAGTAGGGCTTGGAGTTGCTAGGAAGATCCTGTTCTATAGTGTCAGGACATGTGAGTGAGGGGAAATAAAACGCTAGGCTGACTGAAAACCTGGCATCTGCTCTCTTTCTGAACTATTGGATGTCTCTTCAAGCAGTGCTTCATGGAGGCACACCACTACCAACTGGTTTGTGGGATCTGGCAAGCCCTGGTTATGATTCCTTTTAATATTAAGATGCTTTGGTAACATGCAGGGGCTTCTACTATTAGGGAGTTTGCCTTATCTATTTAGAATTTCCTATTTTACTCTTTAGCCTATATTTCTACAAACTGGAGGGTACTCATTAAAATGCTCAGAATTTTGTCGATCAAACATTTTTTGTTTAGCATTGCTTTTGAAAGTGGGGATGAGAGTGCTGAAATATGGTATGGCTCAGTTCACCTGTTCTTTCTATGGCCACAATTATAAACTATTTGTTATAATATTTCTTCCTTTTTTAATTGTTGCTCATATATAAAAAACAATTCTGCCTTGGCTGGTGTGGCTCAGTGGATTGAGCGCTGGCCTGTGAACCAAAGGGCACCAGTTCAATTCCCAGTCAGGGGGCATGCCTGGGTTGTGGGCCAGGTCCCCAGTGGGACCACACAAGAGGCAGCCACACATTGATGTTTCTCTCCCTCTCTTCTCCCTTCACCTCTCTCTAAAAATAAGTTAAATAATAATAATTAAACAAAACTCAATTCTATCTATTTATGTTTTAAAGGAAATTCTGTAATAGTAATTTATTTTGCCATCTTTGGTCTCATTTTATTCCTCTTTAATTAAGTTATTTCCCAATTTTTATTTTTAATTTACCACTGTTACAATATAGTTTGGAGTTTGGCCTATTTAAAGTAAATAATGTAACTAGACTGTATCTTGACTCCAGAGGTTTACAATGGTAAGATGACATTGCTTTTAGTCAAAATATGTAAACAACCTTGAACCTTAAGTATTTGCGAATTAATAGTGATTCTTCTGTGGCATCATAATTCATTTCAATGGATTATCTAATCAGTAACCTGGCTCATCCTGAAGGAACTGAGATGCTGAGTTGTCCCTGCTAGGTACCATATTTCTCAGGGAAGTAGATTGTACCATAACTTCATGCTTAAATATGACAAGTACTGCCTCAGTTCTCAATGATTTTAAGCATAGGTGTTGATAACTTCTAGGGGACAGTTATGGACTTTGTTTTATTCTTTCAGTGTTTAGACTTCTGTACAACAGTGCAGTATAATTTGTGTGTGTATGTTTTTAATATGGACCTGATTTCAAAACCTGGATCTATAAGTTATAAGACCTTTTATAAATATTATCTTCTTCATGCTTTATTTATTTATGGCTATGTAGGATTGTTACTGGTTGCCTCTCAGTTCTACTGTAATGTGTTATAGAACAACAGTAATTTATATTATCTCTCAATTCTGTTTTATGCTATTTCAAAATAGATTCTGGCATGAAGGAGAACAAACATTTTAGATTTGATGTGTCCTTCTGCCTAATCTCTTTACAGCCACAGGAATACTCAGTTTATTGTAATCACTTTATGGGCTCTTTGTGCTAAAGATGTAATTAAGAGGATAGTATTTAACAGCTCAGATTGTGATATTGGATCTCTTGGGTTTCAATCTAGATCTCACCCCTTTGTACTTTGGTCAAATTACTCTTACATTTCAAATTCTCTACCTCAAATTCTCTACCTGTAAAATGGGCAAATGGTTCTTAATTCATATAGTTTTTATGGGCACTGAATGAGCTATTTCATGTGAAGTGCTTAGAATAATGTGTGACACAAGGATACATTTAATAAATGCTATAGCCTCTTACTAAGGGCATACCTATTTTAATGAGACATTTCAATGGTTAGCTCAAGATTTGCTTCACCATCTCTGCTTCTACAGGTAGAATTAATTGCTCTCTCCTTTATAGCCCCATCTAACCAAACGTATTACTGTGATCATGCTTTTCTCCCTCCTATAAAGTATGATAGCACATTTTGCATTTTATCATATCTTAACAATTATGTCCTCTCTCCTGCTATGAGACTGCATATCCTAAATGGCAGATGTTACATCTGTGCATCTGTGGGTCTTTGACCTTTGACAGGGCCTAGTATCTAGAAGGGGGTTAGTAGGTGCTGTATAGTGATTAAGGGTAAAAACACTGGATTCAGGCCACCTTGGGTTAAATGCTGGTTTGGTCATATGTTTGCTATGTGAGGGTAGAGTAATTACTTAATCCTCCTGTGCTTCGTGCAAGGATAATTGCATGCCTATGTCATAGGGCTGTTATAAAATTAAATGAATACATATACATACAGTGAGTAAGTCATGGCTCTGCCTATAATGAGAGCTCAATAAATAATAGATTGTAAACCAATTTTCTATTGTTGTAAAATTGAACTGATGAAAGCAAAATAATATGTGATATCATGATCTTACACATAACTATCAAAAGTTCCAAGTCCTAAGTTTTATGGGACTATTTAAGAAAAGAGATTTCCCTATGACTAGGACAGGTAGTGATGCCATATTTAAAAGATTTTCTTCATCTCTTCTTTTCTTCTTCTGGAAAGGAGCCATTTCTATTGTCTAAAAATTATGTTTGTGACAGATGGTAAATTTCCTCTTTACATTCTTCATGTACTCTCTGAGTAACCTACTCAAAATCCTAAGGCTTTACTCTGAGTACATTTGGCTGCCTCTACTGAGCATGAGGCTCTCTCTATATTAAGACTAAAACATTTTCCTAAAGATATTAGAGTTTCCCATTGTATTCTTTACTCCCTTCACAGATCGGACCATACTCATCAAAGAAACCTACTGGCTGTTTCAGTTTGCTGAGCTTTAATTTCATGGTCCACTAGGAAGAAGATTCTTTGATGTTATTCCTAGTAACCATCAGAATAGGGTAAAGTGGGGTGAAAAGAGCAATAGAAGAAATTTATGTTGACTCATAATTTCTAAAGCTGGCAGTTTGTGGCAAACAGTAATAGGTAATTCCTTAGTGGAACAATTTTAATCAACAACAAACAGTATTAGCTTTGGATTTTTTCTCCTTAATTATATTCAATTTATCTTAGTTCTTAGTATCAATAGGTAAGAGTTGAGAATAATGCAATTAAAAAAATAAATAATATTACAAACCTCTCTTTTATCTGAATATACATGTAAATACTTATGCAGTCTTTCTTTTTTAACTGAAAGGGCCCCCAAAAATGAATCATTTTGAGGATGGGGGTCATACCATTCTTTTCATCAGTCCTAGCATCTAGCAGAGTGCCTGGCAGAGAACAGGGATGTTAAGTAAATGTTTATCAATTGAATTAATGCAAATTTTTCATAAGATACTACATTCCTGTTCACCTCATACTTATTAAACATTTGCCATATTTTAAACTCAGTAGTAATAAGCAATTTCTCACTCCTCATTCAGTCCTTATCATAATCTTCCCATTAAACAATTATGTTATTATTCCTCTTTTATAGAAAGGGAAAAAATAGACTATACAGTTTAAGATAACATCACCCAGAACACAAAGTAGAGCACATTAAAAAACCAAAATAGTGATAGAATTTAGAATTTCTTATGTTCCTTTTATAACATAGAACAACTTCATATATGTATAAAAAAGCAAGCTCAGTTAAAGCTTTTATACTTGTCTGAGTTGATTATACAACTGAATATTTGAAAACTATGGAACACGCAATGCATTAAAGTGGTGGGAATTAGTAATATGTGTGTGTGTGTGTACATTTAGACATTCAAGTATATTGTAAATGAGTGAGTTTTGGTAAGTTAATAACTTCCATTAACCTTGGGGGAGGATCCAGTTGGCATGTAATGAATCATGATGGGTATATGGAGGTTGATGCAGCTCTTAATTCTAAGCTGAAGAGCTGATATTTTATGAGAAAGCATAGATCTAAGACAGGTTCTTTAGCAATGAATTAACATCATGAATAATACATCAAAGGGAAGTTCTGATTCCTATGCATGCTGTAGGTCTTTAGGTGAAACTTTTTTTTTTTTAAAGATTTTATTTATTTATTTTTAGAGAGGGAAGGGAGGGGGAAGAGAGAGAGAGAGAGAGAGAAAGAGAGAGAGAGAGAAACATCAATGTGCAGTTGCTGGTAGGCATGGCCTGCAACCTAGGCATGTGCCCTGACTGGGAATCGAACCTGCGATGCCTGGTTCACAGCCCGCTCTCAATCCACTGAGCTACACCAGCCAGGGTAGGTGAAACTTTTTTATTCAGCTCCTGTGTGACCTTGGTTAACTTCTGGTTTACTGTAGTTCTTAGGACTGTGCTGACTTAGCATAGAGGTCTTTCTTCTATTGCATGTCATTATTTCAAGTATTCTATAAGCTTTTACATATGTTTGGCCTGATATTTGCTTGTGCCTGCATTTCCAGAGCATAGTCATAAGCAATCAGCAGCTCATAAATGAACTCATGAGTGTGCTCACAACCCAGTGAGCTGGACAAAGTTTCTGGAAGACTAGAAGCATATTGTAAGACCAGCTTTCAGGATTCTTGAGGTTTGTCATGCATTCCTGTATATAACAGACTGCATGAAATGTTCACTTAATACAGCCTTGCTTCACACCATGGGGGAGGTTATAACCCACTATGATTACCATTAACAGACCATTCATCATACTTCAAATTTAATAAACAGAAAGGTAATTATAGAAATACAGGATGTAAATTATAGTTCAAGTTTTGTCTCAACAAAAGTAAATTATCAGAGGGGAAATTTGAAGCCACAGAAAAACTAACTGTTGACCTAAGGTACCCTACTAGACAGGATCTCTGTAATTTTTTTTTTTCTGTTGCTGTTTCTATAACTAAAGCCCAGTTGACGCTTTAGAATAGTATTGTAACTTTTCATGATATAGTCCTTTCCAGTCCCACCATTTACCAGTGTCTTACACTTTATGTTCCCAGTAACACCATATACAGGTTTTCATAAAGTTTTATGCTATTTCTTTTTTTAAGATTTTATTTATTTATTTTTAGACAGAGGAGAAGGGTGTGAGAAAGAGGGAGAGAAACATCAATGTGGGGCTGCCTCTTGCACGTCTCCTACTGGGGACCTGAACCGAAACCCAGGCATGTGCCTCAACTGGGAATCGAACCAGTGACCCTTTTGTTGGAAGGCCAGCACTCAGTCAACTGAGCCACACCAGCCAGAGTGCTATTTCTTGTTTTAGTACTGATGATCATGCTTTTCTCTCTCCTGGGAATGTTCTTTGTTCTATCATTCTTTCAGATTCAACTCATTTTGTCATCTTCTTCAGGAGTCTTCCATGATGATAAAGATAAGCTATGTCCTCTTTTTACCCAGTAGTTGCTTCTCATGGCTATTTTTGCAATTGTCATATAGATGCTTTTCGTGTGTTATTTTCCTTTACCAGGTCAGAGTCTGATCTTAGTTATATTTCTAACTCTTAGTGCCTATAACAATCCTAGACACAGTATTGGGGCTGCTTAATAATTCTTTGTTGAGACATTAACTTTAGGTAGTCTCCAGTACAGAAGGAAATCCAACTTGGATATTTAAGGAAACATTTTTTGGAGACCTATTGGAGAAAGGAAGATTTTTGCTTCATCTTAACCAATCATATTCCAAACATCCCTCAGGGAGATAACAGGATACGATGCTTACATACAAGAAAAAAAAAGGCTATAGTTTATCAGTACCTAGAGGGGAATGGTAAAGATAAATATGCATAGGTGACAATCAAATACCAGAGAGATGGTTGAAATTTAGTCTGGGAAGTAGCATCTGAGACTGAAGGGTCTCATTTGTGCATGACAACTGTGAAAGTCAGACTCCTCAAAAATTCAAGGTAAAAAATATGCAGTAGTTAACTGGGAAACACGGGTATGACATAGATTCAATACATTTCTGTTGTCAGGTGTCTTTGAGCATTATTTTTTGGAAGGTCTCATGTCTTGATAGAAGGGTCCATCAGGTTGGAAATTGTGGTGATCCTGGAGCCTCAATGTGACAGGATTATAACAGGTGGGAATATGCCAGAATAGGGATGAGGGGTCAGATTGGGCCATAGTGCGTTGTAGCTTTCTTTGCTTATGGCTCAGGGCAACAAGAATTTTAGCCTCTGATTGCAGACTTGAAGGGCTAGTGTGGCAAGGCTGTGCTGGGATGTAGAACAAAGGAATTGAGATTGCAGATAAAATTTTCTGATGTCATTTTCTTGGGAGCTGTCCAGCATCATTGCTGGAGATGTGGCAGTGAGTAGGATTCTGGGTAATGCTAGCTATAAACAGGGACAGATGCCAGAGGGACACACCTGGAGAGGTGGATTCAGTATGTGCTAGAGACAGCTGCAACTGATGAAGACCTGCGTCTACTGCTATGTTTTACAGTTATGGCTGACATGCCCTTCTCCCTTCTTGGGGTTCTTAAAGGCATTATGAAAAAGGTCAGCTAGATTCAGACCCATGTTATGAAAAGAGTCTCTAGAAAAAAAGTTTTGATATTATATGCAGATTGTTTGAGAAGATACTGTGACATATATCATCTTCATGGTAAATGTGGGGAGAGATAAATTTTTTGAACTTGATTCTAACTATAACAGGACATAAAATTATTTTTTCCCTTGTGTGTTAAAAAGCAAGAGCTCCTCCTGGCCAGGTAGCTCAGTTGGTTTGAGACACCAAAGTTTAATCCCAGGCAGGGTGATACGGAGAGATCTGATCAGATCACAGGGGAGAAGTAGGGAGGGGCCCCTAGCAAGAGGTTATTAATTGAATGGTAACCAGGTTAGGATGGAATTGGCGGAGAAGCTGAATACCATGTGAGTACAAGGAATTATGGACAAGATTTGAAATAAAAGAAGGGCTCTGGGACAGGCAGGCATGGCCCTTGGGCTCTCTTCTTCCATGAAGATACCTAGATGATCCTGCTGCTTGCGTTTCCCAACGAGCAGTATTTTGGATGGGAAGTAACTCTGCACAGCCCAGGGTAGGGCTGACCTGGCAGAGGCTGGCAGGGTTATGCTTTGGGTGTCCTAGAGGGGACAAGCTCTGAGGTAGAAGCCTGCCAATCTCCCAAAATTGTGTAGCTTTTGTATCTTATGTTGTTTTAGTTTAATTGTGTAGCTTTTCTATCTTATGTTTTAGTTTGTAAACTAACCTCATAGAAATAAGATAACTGAAACTAACAGGGTGGGGGAATGATAGGAAACCTCAGGTGTTGGAGTTTAGCCTTACTTGATAGGTTTATTTGATTAAAGCTGTAACTAGAGTTAAAGAATTTAATAACTATTTTTTATTATTGTTCAAATACAGTTGGCTCCATTTTCACCCCATGATGCTCCCCTGCCCCACCTATCCCTGTCTTCACACTCAAACAAAGCATCTTTAACTTTGTCCATGAGTTATTTATACATGTTCCTTGATGGCCTTTCCCCTGTTATCCCCTATTATTCATCTACCCCCTCCCCTCTGGTTACTGTCAGTTTGTCCTTTATTTCAATGTCTCTGGTTGTATTTTGCTTGCTTGTTTCTTTTGTTGATTAGGTTCCACATATAGGTAAGTTCATATGGTATTTGTCCCTCACCACCTGGCTTATTTCACTTAGCATGATGCTCTTCAGTTCCATCCATGCTGTCACAAAGGGCAGGAGCTCCTTCTTTATTTCTGCTGCATAGTATTCCATTGTGCAAATGTACCATAGGTTTTTGATCCACTCATTTACCGACGAGAACTCTTTAACCTTAATTGATTGGCTTAAGTGACTAGTGCATATAGAAAGCTGTTACTCCAAAATTGTGAAGCTTTTGAACAAAAAACTCCTTTCCTTTATGACCAGACCTTTGCCTCTGGAATTTTTGCCTGCTTGGTGGTGGCAGGCAGCAGGAACCCAATTGCTTTTTGGTAACTCAGCACAAATAAGAATCAGCCAATGAAAACATCAATAAGTGGAACAGGAAATCAGTGTTTCTCCCCCCCCCCTCTCTCACATGCTCACCTTTCCTCTCTAAAATCAATTTTAAGAAAAGAAAAAGAGAAAAACAGGAGCTGCTCACTCATACTGCCATCCTTTTTATTGCTCTATTTTCTATATTGTCATAATTATTAGCTTAGATGATTAAATGACATTTATTTTCAGTTTATCTCCCTGCTCCAGATTTTCCTCACATCTTTTGGAATCTAATGTATTCTACTGTTTAAAACATTTGATGACTACAGTATGATTTTCAATTTTTAAAAATATCTCTAATATTGAGTAAATGTGCTTCCGAAATTAATACTGATACTTCACTATTTAGTAAATACTGATACTTTACTACGACCCTGTGTACTAGAATTACTTGTTTTTTTTATTGGCTATCCTCCCTAAACAGAATAGAAAATTCATTAATTAAAGAGAATTGTGGGATATTACTGATTTAGTAGAATCTAGGTTCATTACTGATAGTTCATATTTTGGTTGTCTCTGAGAAATTCTCCCTACATTTACTAAATTCATGGGAAAATATAGATAAAAAAGTTCAAAGATATAACAGTTTTTCTCTTGCCTTTTTTTTAAGTCTTTTTAAAAAGTTCTTCCTTCTCCATGGGAAGCACCCAGGCCCAGATGTATTGAGTTTTCCCGGACTGAGCAGTTAGAAGTAAAAGCCGACTGAGACAGCAGGATCCTATCTTCAAGTTCTGTAACTAAAGAGATAGCTAGGGCCTCTTTATGTGTTTCTTGTATGTTTAAATTGATAGTGTGAAAGAAATTCCATTCTTCTAAATGAAAGAGTTTGTTTCTTTTGTGTGATGTTACAATTCCTTTCAGCCCTAAGACTCAGTTGTAGAAAATATATCATTTCCAGAGCAGAAGCATAAAAGATAAAATACCGTGGAAAGTAAAATTTTTCTAGGTTAACTAAACAGCAGATGTGCACAGTTGGACTAGACTGGATCTCTGAGGCTAAAACCTGGGTTTTATGGCATTTGTGGATTTCCTATGTCTCACTAAACTTTGTTATACAGTATATATACTGAAATGCATTTCTTTTTCTCTTTTTAAGACCTCTTAGGAAATTGTTGAAATATTAATTAAATGATTTAGGAAGCACATTACTACTTTTGAAGATAAGCTTGAAGATCATTAGAGATTTTTGTGTTGTACTTAATTCACTTATGTGGAAAAACCTTGGGAAAACAATGCCCAAATAATCACATGCCAAGCTATAATAAGGAAAAATTATCAGTTGCCAAAATGTTTTAATTTTTATATTATTGTCATTTAAAAAGGAATCTATCATCTGATCTTTATTTCAACTTATTTCTCTTAAATTTGTTTCATAATTTTTATTCCTGTTTTCAAAGATTGGGCAAAAGAAACACTAAATAAGTGTTAACAAAAAAGGCAGACTCCCTTTTTTGTTAAGCTTTATTAAGCTTTACAAAATGTAATGTATCTTATTTGTGCCTTAGCACCAGTATGGGACTTGGTTCCTTTACTGATCATATACAACTGGTTGGTCTACAAGCTTCACATGAGGTCACTGATAATGTTGCATTATGCAAATCAATTAAGTAAAAAAATGTTTTACATTTCTGCTGTAGTGGGACACAAAATAACCATTCATACTGCCTTAATACCTGCACCTTTGATTAGGAAACAATGTATGATAGGAATGAAAGTTAATTTTAAAATTGCTTTTTATCATTTGATAAATGAGGAATTTGTTTAGGAGATATGCCCTGTTTACAAAAACACTTCCAGGAGGTAAGCACAAAAAGCTCAGTGCCTTCTTTTGTCCTGAACCATCCTTAAAATTCCCCTAAAATCTTGCCCTTTTAGCCCCACAAACTATCCTCTATGCCTGTAAATGAACTGCAGAGGGGTGCTGTATTACCTCAAATATGGGTGATATTTTCCAGAAAATATTTTCCGCGTGGTTTATTTAACTAAAATGTCACTTCCCCATCATAGATTTTTTTAATGTTTTACACAGTAAAACAGCAGTAAGATGAATTATTACAAAATTAATATCACCCTAGTTTGCTTAATTCTTCATTTTATTATGTACTGCCTGTTCAATTGAAATGTGTTTAAAAAATTCAGTTTAACCTAGTCAGATATGGCTATTTTAATTATTTCTTTATTATCTCTTTGTTTAGCTGCCTATTTTTATATCTGAAATAATTTCTTCTTGTTTCTATTGATTTATTACAGAGACCTAAAATTAAAATAATGGAATTTCCATTGATTGAAATAAATGCCAATGTTCATAGAATAAGAAAAGAAGAAGTCTGTAGTATTTATTCTAAAGCCAATTATAAAGTAAAGCAACAAATTGGATAGCACATTTTACCAGATTATTTGGAATGCTTTAACAATTTAAATATTATTAGGTATTTCTCTGTGTCTATAAGCATGTCATGGTTCATAGATTTTATATATCTACTCCTGCTGTTTCTGGAAATAACTCCCTACTTCAAAATGCATTCTAATTCCCTATCAAATTGTTTTAATTTAAGAAAAATCATGAAACAATGAAAACAGCAGCTGCATTGCAAAAGTAATTTTTCTTCCTGAAGAAAATGGTTCATATGTATGCAAGCTCCATCAGTTATAGTGGGCTTTAAAACATATGGGATGCAGACAAAGTTGATGTACTGTAGCTTTCTAACCTAAATTAATGATCTTATTCCTGTGCCTCATATGCCCCTGGCTCGTGTCAGCCCACCCGGCCAGTCCATCCCAAAGCAACTCCAAGCCCTCTCTTAGACTTACCCTACATGCTAACCAAAGACATTTTCAAGTTTTTATTGCTAAATATTGCAGTAGTTAATGATACATCAAGTAATAGCTCTAATCATGATCTATTGAGCAATTTTAATGTGCTAGACATTGTACCAATCACAATACATGTGATTTTTCATTTAACCATTGGAATAATTGGGCAAGATGGTTGCATTACTCTCATTTCTCAGTGAGAAAACTTAGGCTCAGAAAAGACAACTGGCCCAGATCATAGGACAGTGAGCTCCAGAGCTGGGATTTGAATTCAAAGTTCATTTCTTTCACTTAGTGATCAATAAATTACTAAGGCTAATCAAATCATCTAAAGGCTATGTGAATTGTTTCATGACATAACAATAAAATGGCAGTTTACATCCCCATGTGCCGATTTGGAAACACGTGAAATGAAAATTTCACATGTTTGGTTGTGACCATGATTGAAAGGGTGCACGTGGCATTTGGTGCTATTGATGGTGGAAGGCACGGATGGGAGTGTGTTGGCAAGAGTGCTAGACTGCCTGAAATTCTTGGGGCAATTTCATACAAAAATGAGTTTTCATGTAACCTACTGAATTTTGGAATTCAGATATACACAAATGTAAAAAACTTTTTCACTATATTTTGAGCCTAATACTTAACCTTTCTTTGCATATAAAAGTACACAATGATTTGATTTTGTTTCCTTGTATGGGTTTAATATACACTAAATTTCAAGGATTCATGCAATCAGCATACAAACTAAAAGACAAGCATAGATTTTTCTGAAGGGTTGGAGTTTTGCCAAGAATGATTCATGGACAGTAAGGCACTGTGGCATTTAAGTTGTCAATAAGGCTCATTTATATCACTCTTTATTAGGAGCTGTCACACCCCTGCGATTCTACATATTGGTGCACGAATCATACTACTCCATCACTTTATCTAGAATAGTCATGCCTGATAATTTGTACAATGTAATGCACATTATTTTATTATGCATATTTTTATGTATTCTGTTGGTTATAGTAAGAACATAATATTAATTGGCTTTTCAAAATTAAGCAAGTAGTTACATTATCTACTAATTTTATTTCAGCACAGTAAAAAATGTTTATATAAAATATTTAATATGGTAAAGGGTGTTGGGTCCGATAGGCTGAGAACCATCCATTTGTCAGTTTGCCCCTACGAGGAACTGAGACTCAGGCAGGACTGGCCTATGATTGTAAGAGCAGTTCCTGTCTTCTGGGCTCTCTCGAGTCAGAATTGTTCCTTTTCACCATTCCTCTTAGTCATGTTCAGGACCTTTGGATACTTCAGCTGTTTTTAATTCTTTAGTTATTTTCCAGTCATGATGATGGTTTGAAGCCCAGAAATGAAATTTAAATACTAGTTCTCACATTTTCCACTTGGGAGGCTGCACAGAACCTTTCATCTTTATGAAACTTGTTTTCAATCATTTCAAAGCTGGAAGTCAATTATGTCTCTGACAAGATTGTGGTAAACAGCTGAGGATATCTGTCTCCCTATCATCTCCATCTCTGTATCTGGACAATCAAAATTTAATTATTTTGCTCTTATCATTAGCATTTTTATGTCATGGCTTAAATCTTTTTTTGTTGTTGTTCAAGTACAGTTGTCTCCCTTTTCCCCCCCCCCACTTCTCTGCACTCCAGCCATCTCCACCTCTTGTCCGCAATCCTACCCCACTTTGGCTTTGTCCATGGGTCCTTTGTACATGTTCATTGATGACCTTTCCCCACATTTTCCCCCATTATCTTCTCCCACCTCCCCTCTGGTTAGTTTGCGTTACTTTCAATATCTCTGGTTATATTTTGCTTATTTGCTTTGTTGATTAGATTTTACTTATAGGCAGGATCATATGGTATTTGTCTTTCACTGCCTGGCTTTTACTCTGAAAACTCCAGTTGGCTCATTACAAATTAATTATGTGAGGCAATTTTTCCTGAATCCCAGGAATAGTTCTATATTTTCTTAGCTCAATTCATGCATGGAGTCTTAATACTTTCCTGGTTTGGTCTACAGGCCGTGATCTACTTTCTTTCTCTCTATCTTTATTATTTTGGGGTGGCCAGTATATGTAATCCGTGCTGCTACTTTTGCAGTTCTCCTGATACTCAGGTATTAGCTGGCATTTAGGCTTCCTGGCCCAGCAGTTTTTCCCAAAACATTGACATTTGGCAGGAGTGGGGTATTTTTTCCTCCTGACAAAAGAGTAGAGGGCCCTTTTCCTTAGTCCTTATTCCCCTCCAGGAAGACTATTTCTGTAGGATTAAAAATAGGCTCGTTGTCTCAAAGGTAAATGATATTCTGGCCCCAGGAAAACAGCCATACTATGAAGTCATTTACAGATTTTGGAAGGAAGTTATACAAGTAGGGGTATTGGGATTAGGATGATGGTGGCTTCATAAAATGAGTTTGGGAGTCTTCCATCTTTTTGGATTTTTTGGAATAGTCTCTGAAGGATAGGGGATAGCTCATCCTTAAATGCTTTGTAAAATTCTCCTGTGAAACCATTTGGTCCATGGCTTTTGTGTGTCAAGAGTGTAGGAGACCATCCTGCATAGCATGGGCCCAGCCCCCAGTGGCAAACATACACTGCAAAATAACTTTCTAAAAACCATGCTAAACCTTCCAAGGACCAGTGTAACTGGTTCAACCACTTTTGCCTTTTCATTTGCAAATATCCCTCTTCTATGATGTGATCACCAACATCCTCTCCTTTGTTTTCTGTAAAAGGTAACCACCTAAAGCGGGCCTGTGCATAGTTAATGAGGAACTTCACTGTAAAGGGCCCAGTAAGAATAAAATCTCATTGAAGCCAGGGTTGAGGCATTTGTTCCCTTTGAGTGAGAAGCCATTCGCCCTGTTACAGAACAAAGGGGGGCCTAGGGTGATATATACTATTACCAAAAGGAACCCACCCCCAGGTTTGTTATGCCCACCACCTTATAGGAAAGACATCTCTCAATGCCAGAGATTCGTGAAAAGGAAAGGAAACGTTTATTTAGTGCTATACAAGCTTAAAGTAGTGACCTAATATCTTTACCAAAATCCTAAAGTCCCTTAAAACACCCACAAACGCACACAGTCCTTCCTTCCCCCTTGCCCAGTCTGGGGTACCGTATCTCAGGAAAGGAAATAGAAGTCCAGTCTCAGACAGTGTCTGGTTCTGTCCAGTAATCCGTGCTCGGCTGGTAGGCCTCTCTCGGTTCTCGCAGGATCTCCAATTAATCCAAAGCCATGCAGCACTGTCTCATGGCTACTGGTAAGAGTTCTTTCACCCTTCTTCCAGGCAAAGTCTCTCTTGCTTCCCCGGGCCGCCTGACCAAAAGAAGCACCTCAAAGCCACGCAGTCCTCTCCTACCAGAGCTGCGGGGGTCTGCACTCTGCCAAAACCGCGTGGTTCTCCCCTCTATGGCTGCCACGCCTGGGCTTTTAAATCCCCGCGCCAATCTTCCTCTGCAGCCTCACTTCCGACTCCTCCCACACTTGGCCACACCTGCCCTCAATCTGCTGTCCTTTCCAGCTTTTCTGGTCACCATCGTGGGTCTGGGCAGGTGTGGCCCCATGTCATGGAGCCAATCATCTCCAAGCTCTCACGCAGGCGCTGTAACTCGGGGGACCTGCCCCCCCCAGTTACATCTTGGTGGGGAAGTTACTTCCATCCCCCTGGCTCAGAGCATGGCCATAGCTATTTAACATATCTATGTAGCCAGTCAAAGGTTATAGATATGTTAAATGACCACACCCCAGAGGTTGGCTGCAGAGCTGTTGCTATGCAAAACAGCTCTCAATGGCCCTGCTCCACACCTGTGTGGGTGGAAGGTGAGAACATCCTAATATTTCCTGAACACCTTGAGTTCTGGACCCCATTCCAAATTCCTATTTGGGGTCCCCCCTCTTGGCTGCACCCTGTTACAGCCCTTTTTTCCGACAGGATTTGGTAGTCCATGTGAATTTCTTTTGTTTCAGCTACAACACCCTGGACCCCATGAGTGGGGTTCCACGACAGGGAGTTTTTTGATGACTGCTTCAATTTCATCCGCTGTTATTGGTCTGCTCAGCCTTTCTGCTTCTTCTTCCTTGAGTTTTGGAAGATTCTATTTTTCTAGAAATTTGTCCATTTCACCTAGGTTTTCAAATTTCTTGGCATACAGTTCTTCGTAGTAATTTCTTACAATCCTTTGTATTTCTGTTATATCAGTTGTAATATCTCCTCTTTCATTTCTGATTGTGTTTATTTGAGTCCTCTCTCTTTTTTTCTTCATGAGTCTGCTTATAGGCTTGTCGATTTTGTTTATCTTTTCAAAGAATCAGATTCTGGATTCATTGATCCTTAGAAGTGTGCTTTTAGTCTCTATGTCATTTAATTCTGCTCTGATCTTGGTTATTTTCTTCTTTCTACTTGCTCTGGGCTGCCTTTGTTGTTGTTCCTCTAGTTCTTGCAGACGTAGGGTTAGGTTGTTTGAAATGTTTCTATCTTTTTTAGGTAGACCTGTATCACTATGAACTTCCTTCTCAGGACTGCCTTTGCTGTCATAAGTTTGAACTGTTGTAAGTTCATTTTCATTTGTTTCCAGAAACTTTTTGATTTTTCCTCCTTAATCTTATTCTTGACCCTTTTATTGTTTAATAGCATGCTATTCAATCTCCATGAGTTTGAATGTTTTGAGTTTTTTTCTAGTTTCAGTCCCTTGTGGTCAGAGAAAATGCTTAATATGATTTCAGGTTTTTTGAATTTGTTGAGGCTTGTTTTGTGTCCTATCATGTGATCTATTTTTGAAACTGTTCCATGTGCTTTTGAAAAGAATGTGTAATTTGCTTCTTTGGGATGGAAGGCTCTCTAGATATCAATTAAGTCCTTTTGATCAAGTATACTGTTCAATGCTGCAATATTGTTGATATTTCATGGAAGATCTATCCATTTTTGACAGTGGGGTGTTAAAATCCCCTACTATAATTGTGTTGCTGTCAATATCTTTCTTAAAGTCCTCCAACATTTTCTTTATGTATTTTGGTCCCCCAATGTTGGTTCCATATATATTTACAATATTTATGTCTTCTTCTTTTTTTTTTTTTGCCATTCAGTGAACCATTTATTTTTTCCACTAATTTAAAATGTCAGCATGATTTTATACATTATCTAATACATTTATTTTCCTTTTTTTGTTTTTTTGAACTTTTTAAAAATGTTAATTGTTGTTTATGTATAGTTTTCTGTCTTTTAGTCTCATCCCAGCCCATCCTCCAGCCCTCCCCATCTACAATGATGTCTTCTTGATGGATTCTTCCCTTGAGTATTATGAAGTGACCTTCTGGGTCTCTTTTTATGGCTCTTCTTTTGAAGTCTATTTTGTCTGATATAAATATTGCTACCCTGGCTTTTTTTTTTTTCTTGTTCATTTGCTTAGAATGTTTGTTTCCAGCCATTCACTTCCAGTCTGTGTAGGTCTTTTATTCTGAGATGGGTCTCTTGTAGACAGTGTATGTGTGGGTCATGTTTTCTTACCCATTTTACTACTCTCTAAGTTAGACATACAGAGGCCCCAGAGATATATGAAAAGATGCTCAACATCCCTAGCCATCAGAGAGAGGCAAATTAAAACCACAGTGAGATACCACTTCACATCAGTAAGAATAGCCATCATAAATGAACAACAAACAAGTGTTGGAGAGGGTGTGGAGAAAAGGGAACCCTAGTGCACTGTTACTAGGAATGCAGACTGGTGCAGCCACTATAGAAAACAGTATGGAATTTCCTCAGAAAACTAAAAATGGAGCTGCCTTTTGAGCTGGCAATTCCACTGCTGGGATTATATCCTAAGAACCCTGAAACACCAATCCAAAAGAACCTTTGCACCCCCATGTTCACAGTAGCACAATTTACTATAGCCAAGTGCTGGAAGCAACCTTAGTGCCCATCAGTAAATGAGTGGATCCAAAAATTGTGGTACCTTTACACAATGGAATACTATAAAGCAGAAAGAAGGAAAGATGTATTCCTTCTTTCTAGAAGGAGCTCCTACTCTTTGCAATAGCATGAATGGAACTGGAGAGCATTATGCTAAGTGAAACAAGCTAGGCAGTAAGGGACAAACACCATATGATTTCACCTATAAGTGGGACCTAATCAACAAAACGAACAAGTAAACAATATATAACCATAAACATTGAAATTAAGAACACTTTGACAGTAACTAGAAGGGAGGTGGAAGGGGATAATGGGGGGAAAGGAGGAAGGGGAGAAAGGTTTTCAGGAACAACTATAAAGGACACATGGACAAAAACAATGGGTGTGGAAGCAAGGGAGGGAGGTGGAGATGGCTAGGGTTGGGAGGTGGAGGGGTTAATGCAGACAACTGTAATTGAACAACAATAAAATAATTTTTAAAAAAAGTAGTGGAGTTAGTATACAAGAATTTTACTTTTTAACTTTATTTAGTGCCACTTCACATGAAGTGAATATACATAAAATGCCAATCTGTCAGCAATAATAATAATGAGAACAAAGGTAGTGACCCTTTATTGAGGCTAGTTGTCTGGTAGTTTGCTAATCACTTGAAATATATTAGCTCAGTTGATGCTTAAAATAATAAATGAGGCCATGTCATTGCCCCCAGCAAATAATGAAGCATGTTTATGGTCACTTGGTTTTTAAACTCTAAAAGTGAGATGCAAACCCAGGTCTGAGCCTGAAACTAAAGTTCTTCACACTTATGTTGAAAATACAGATGTTTATTCCATGGTATAAAATTTCCACCAATCTGTAGCTTTGGTCATGTGGCAATGAATAAGTAGATTTTACCAGTGGCTGAGTTTGAGAAATGAATTGTTAATTGACCTTTTATTGATGTATTGTATCGACTTTCAGACATTTCTCAAAGAACATCTTTAAGTGAATAAACTTTCAAATGTCTCAGAAAAATACACTGATAAAATAGTACTACTTCCAAAACTAGCATAATGGAAAGTAAAAAAGAAAATAGCAATTTTGATTGTAAAAGCATGAAGTAATTTAATTCAGCTTCAAAGGGATGCTCCAAAGAACTTAAGAATACCACTGAGATTTTATTAGACCACAATGATCTGCTTTTGAAGATTTTGAAGTTAAATACCCTGAAGAAACTTAAAAGTATGCAGCATAGAACCCAAAATAAAACTGCTCAGGGCCTCTAACCATCTACTTGTATGAATTTCTGAATTCCAAAAGAAAATCATGTGTGGATCTTATGTGTGTGCATTCCTCAGAACAAACCACAGAGAACTGAGAAATTGTTGAAACTTAAATTAGGTGTTTCCATAAACAAGGTAGTCTTGATTAGATAAAACATTAGTGGCTTCTTAAAAAATGGAGGTGTTTGAAAAACATAGGTCTAAAACTTCACACCACAGCTTATTGTGTATGAAGCCTTGGGCAAATTACTTAACCTCTCAGTAACAGGATATTCACTTTTTTAAACCAGAGTACCAGTCCCTGCCTTCCTGGATGGGTATAGATTCAGAGATCCTAATAATGAAAAGTGCTTAGGATAGTTATAAGCACACAATATATATTCAATAAATCATCATCATTATAAACTATGCTTATTCAAATTCAACAATTCAGCATTAAAATCAGAAGTTTTGTGATGTATCTGAGTCTGAAAAAAACTTGCAAGTGTCATTTTTCCTGATTTCATTATTAGAATTCTTTTTTACGTGACATATTTTTCATCCTAATATAGTTCATCATAGAAAGTCTTTTTCCCTTCTTTTGTGAAATTAGCTCATATGTATTTTGAGATACAAAGTATATATTTGTGTTATAACCTTTTACTAAAGGAAGTTTGAAAATCTGGAAAATACAGAAAAAAATCTGATTCATGTTACTCAAAAATAACAATTCTGTATGCATCTTTTCGTTTCTTCTTTATATATTTGAACATGGTTAATTCAGTAATGTCTGATTACATTTAATAGGTGTTAATCTAGGAGCAGTCATTCCATGTCTTGTTTTTACTCCCCCTTTTCACAGTATAACTTAGGGCTTAACTATTTTTAAATTTTGTTTTTATTTATTGATTTTAGAGAGAGGGAGATATGAAAGAGAGAAACATTGATTTATTGTTCCATTTATTATGTATTCATTGGTTGCTTCTTGTATGTGCCCTGACTAGGGGTTGAACCTGAAACTTTGGGGTATTGGGTTAATACTGTAACCAACTGAGCTACCAGGCCAGGGCAGGACTTATCTTTAAAGTAATATAGTTACTGACAATGCAGTAACATAAATTTGGCACATTCCTTGCAAGTTGTTCATACATTTCCTTTGATTTCCTTGGTTCTTCCATTCAAATAGGATTAACTTCTTTTGGAAATTTTGTGTAAACTGTTTTTAAGCTGTGATTCTGTGCTTCCTCCAGGTTTCTGTTGACCTGCAGACTCTTAAACTTCTAAGCACGTGTCTTTGATCTGGCCAGCTTCTTTCTCTTAACCATCTCTGGTACTAAAAAAAGGATATATTTCCTTAGCAAAGGCCTGATTCAGCCTCCTTACAACTACTACAGAACTGTAAAATAAATCTCTGAGATTCTTGACTATATGTACCTAGAAATTGCACAATACCTTTTTCTGTCTATTCTATGGTGTATTCATGATTTACCTTATTTTATTATGATATATGCAGATAATTTCCCATCATTAACATAGTTACATCAAATTAAATTTTTTTCTTCATTAATATAGTTATAACCAAATTGAATTGAAAAAGGTTTTACCTGAGTCTTGAGCTCTGCTTTAGGGAAGGTTTTATTTTGATCAATTTCTCTGTAGCCAAATAAAATTTTCTGTCTGAAATTGTATTATAGAACCCTATGCTTCTTGGTGTCAAAATTAAGTCAATTTATAGAAAATGAAAAGGAGCAGCTGCAAGGTCATAAATGCCAAGTTTAATTACAAAAAAAACCTTTTCATTTTCTAGTACTGCATATAGATAATATGGATTTTGTGCAAATTGGGAGGTTTCCTAACTACTTTACTCAGTAATATCAGTTTCCACCTAGAAGTGTAGATGCCAACCCAGTTACTTTTGTTCTTCCAATGAGGATTGTTTATCTACTGTAGGATATAGTTCTATTGTACAAGCTAAGTATTTGGTTCACAAATCCATATAGATTTCAGTTATAGTCTTGTTTACTGGAAACACATCATGCTTAGGAAATATGTCATAGTACATAAATTTGAGTTGTACTTGGTATGCAAAGCTTAATTATACAAACCCTGTAGTCAGAGGTTGTAGAATGTCAGTGTTGAGAGAGACAATCGGGATCATCTATGTATTCTAGGGCCCCATTAGGAAAGTTGACATATTCATAATCACAGATCTGATAAACGGTAAAGCCTACTTTTGGACCCAGATTGCCTAGCAATATTGGACCAGGTCCAGTGTATATTCCTCCAATTTCATTTATTTTAATTCTATATCTTTAGTATAAAGATTCTGGAAGTTATGGTTTTATGGCTTATATATTACATGTAGGCCAAATTTTATACACATATAAAATCTCATTCTAGATCAATTTTATAGAGATCTAGGGTAACAATTTTTATGTGATTTATTTATATTAATATGCTACAATTGAATAGTGAAAAATACAAGGATGTTAATTGAAAAGACTTATTGTTCTTAAATCATTCAAATTTTCTTTATAATACCAAGATGAAATCATTTATTCTTAAATTTGTGATAAAATCACTCAATAGCTTTGGAACATCATAAGTGAGGTAGCTGAAAAGCATAACTACTTTGATATTACAACCACTTAACACTATACATGTTCTTGTAAGTTCTACTTTTTAAGTGAACAGCATTCAGATATACTAGTTTTATTTGATCTTGACAAGGAAGGCACAGCCACTTTAATGATTTTTCTTTATGTTAGATCATAATTTTATTTACAGAGTAAATTTAAAGGAGACACACTTTTTTTTCAACATTGGATTTTGATGTCGTGAAACAGTAAATACTTATATAATTTTTTGGCTGAAATCTGTATTTAACTGAATGTATCTTACCACCATATCATTTTACCTTGTAGGTAGTCTTGATTAGTTTGGTTTTCAGGGACTTTGTCTAAATTCAATAGCCTAGAACCATTTATGTTGATGTTTCTCTTTCTCATTATGATGTTCACTAATATAGCCCTGTTACGAAAGTACTAGCCAACTTAATGTAGCAAACTACATGAGTGATAAGAGGGGAAGAGAATCACGGCATTGCCTAATTGAGATTCCTGCATTTCCATCAACTTCACTCATGTTAAGACTCCTGAAGGATATTGCGCATGGAATACATAGGCAAACATTCTAGCATTGTTCTAAATTAAAGTTTGTTGCATGAATTCCTGGTATATTCTTAACCTTGTGACTTAGGTTCCATTCTCTGGAAATGAGCCTGTAGGATGTAGGAATTAAACAATTGATATTGTATCCAAGCTGGAGAGTTTGAATATTCCAATTCTATTTGTATTTGAATTTTACTTACACAATTATTTAACTCCTTGGACCCAAGGATTGGTAAAAGATTTAAATGTAATAATCCATGCAAAATGCTTAGCGCATGCATGGAAGGTGGTAAGTGGGCAAACACAGTAAGGTATATGAGAATGATTATGCCACCTAAGGAACTCCTCCATCCCTTAAGCTTTGAAGCCCAGAGAGCTTCTTGGGTAAAACCCCATGCTGTTCATGGGAAATTTATTAGTGTGTCTCCTAAACTGAGTGACTGGAGCAAAAATAAAAGGAAGATGACAGAGCGTGGAGGGTTTGACTGGAGGAGAAGAGAGATTTACCAAGATCTATAAAATAAGACTGCCTGCATGAGTCTTGATACTTATAAATATTTTTAATCCAACTTGTGAGAGTTACATTTTTCTAGGGAACATTGTGGTGGGTGAGGACCTTCACATTTATATTGAGAAACCTTTCTACTTTTAAAGAAAACTGGATGGGTGGGGAGAGAAAAGCTCTTTTGGCAATAGGGCCACAATGCTCAGTGACAACTAACTCACCGTATCTCTCAGTAAAATTGAAAAATACATTTTATAAAGTACCAAAGGTCTTCCAAACAATTATAAAAATTTAAATCCTAAAAGTTTAGTTTTAAGGAGGAAAAAAGACATATATATTTGCAAAATGCACTCATTGCTCATAATCTCAAGGACACAAGCTGAATCCAGTTTATGTTTGTCTCATTCAGACATAAACTGTATTGAGCCAAATCAAGATTGGACTATCATTTATAAGGTTTACTAGGGTGGAAACTCCAGGTTTATTAAATGCCCAAATATTTATTAACAAGTGTTTAACAGGCACTGTTAGATGCCTGAATACAAAAAAGATCTAAGCCCTCATATAGTTTACCTTCGAGAGGGAGCAGCACATACAGCATTCTCATAGCACTGTGTACAAGCTAATTTTAGAACACCTATAATAATGTCAGAAAGTATTTGTGTGTTTGTTGCACACCATGAACTCTGCTTTTCTTAAAACAAAGTGTTGTACTTTTTTCATTGTTTCCTAGAACCTGACACCAAAGAGCTTCTTCATATATTTTTGTAATGGGTTATTCCCTTGTAAGAATAAAGAGAGTTTAAAAGTCTGGGTGGAGGAGTAAGTGGAAATACACTAACCTCCTCCCAAGACAAATCTGGAATTACAACTAAATTGTAGAGATATCATCCTGAATAACTAACTGGAATCTAGCTGGGGAGAAGCCTTATAACCACAGACAGAAAGAAGAAACTGCTTCACCACAATATGACAGGGAGGGAGTACAGAGATACTAGGTAGCTGGCTGGACTCCCACAAGTGGCAGATAAAGATCTAGAGGGATTGTTCAGTGGCAGGGGGGTTCCCCTGAGAAGTGTGGGGTCTAACCCCCAAGCTCAGCTTCCCAGCCTACAGTAGAGGAGCTGGAAGGGAACCCAGATAACATCCAGCTGTGAAAAACTGTGGGGTTTCTGTCTGACAAGGAGAGATGACTGGAAATCCAGAGAGCTAACTCTTAAAGGACCAATGCACAAAATTCCATTTGCAGCCGCTTACCCTGGGCTCTAGCAGAGTGTACTAGATAGGTTTGAGCAGAGTCTAGGATTGGTGGCTCCAGAAAGACAATTAAAGCAATAGCCACCAGGATTCTTTTGCTGAGTCATTCACCATATGGCAGAAGCCACTTTTTGGAGGCAGAACACCCCTTCACAAGTGGCATCAGCCTCAGAGAAAGCAAGAGCCCCACCCACAGTACTTACTCTGACCCACCTTGTGGAGCTCAAGCTGAGCTCCCAAATAGATCTTTATTAGCTCAACAGCTGATCATTTTAATGACCGATTAGTTTAACAACTGACAAATACAATGAAGCAGCCAAAATGGGAAGACAACCAGATACCAAATAAAAATAAAAAAAAAAAAAACAAGAGAATTCTTGAGAAGAAGTAGATAATAGAAGCAAGCAATTTATCAGATAGAGAGTTTAGAGTAATGATTATAACGATACTTAACAGCACGAAAAAAGATATAGAAAATATAAAAAGGATGCCTCAGTAATAATGCAATATCTTAATAAATAATACACTGGAAGGACTAAGCAGTAGGTTAGATGAAACAGAGGATCCAATCAATGATTTGGAAGACAAAGAAGAAAAAAATACTCAGGCAGAGCAATAAACAGAACAAATAATTTTTAAAAATGAGGAGAGCTTAGAAATATTTTGGATGACAGGAAGCATAGCAACATCTGCATCATGGGAATACCAGAACAAGAAGAGAGAGAGCAAGGGATTGAGAACCTATTTGAAGAAATAATTACTGAAAACTTCCTTAATCTGGTGAAGGCAAAAGACACATAAATCCAGGAAGCTCAGAGAGTCCCAAACAAGTTGGACTAAATAGGCCTACACCAAGACGAATCATAATTAAAATGACAAAACTTAGAGACAAGGAGAGAATCCTAAAAGCCACAAGAGAAAAGCATGTAGTTACAAACAAAGGAGCACCACTTAGAATGTCATCTGACTACTCAACAAAAAATTTCAGGCCACAAGAGAGTGGTGTGAAATATTAAAGGTGAAGAAAACCAAGGACCTACAGCCAAGGCTGTTTTATTCATCAAGGCTATCATATACAGTCAAAGGAGAAGTGAGCATCCCAGATAAGAAAGAACGAAAGGAGTTTGTTAACACCAAACCAGTACTGCCACAAGTGTTGAAGCACCTCTTAAATTAAGAAAGAAGAAGAAAAAGAGATAGGAAAAGAACAAAACAAAACAGAGGAACACAGTCTAAGTGGCTTTAAATGACACACTAGATCAAAACAATTAAATTGGAATCTTCAGAGCATTTCACCCAAAAGCAGCAGAATAGACATAATTTTCAAGTTCAAACAGAATGTATTCTAGGACAGACACATGTTAGGATACAAAACAAATTTTGATAAATTTAAGAAAATTGAAATCATATCAAGCATCTTTGACCACAGTGCTATGAAACTGCAAATCAGTCACAAGAAAAACACTGAAAAACACACAAAGATGTGGAAGCTAAATAACATATTATTAATTGATGAATGGCTCAACAACATGATCAAGGAAATAAATCAAAAGATAAACAAATGAAAATGAGAACACAGCAATCCAAAATTTGTGGGTCCCTGGGAAAACAATCCTAAGAGGAAAATTCATAGCATTACAGGCCTATCTCGAAAAAAAAAGAAAAAAGAAAAAAGAAAAAGAAAAGACTGAAATAAACATCTAATTTTATAATCAGAGGAACTCAAAAAAGAACAACAAAGTCTCAAGTGAGTTGAAGGAAGGAAATAATAAAGACCAAGGCAAAAATAAGTGAAGCAGAGTCTAAAAAAAATGATACAAAAGATGAATGAATCCAATAACTTGTTCTTTGAAAAGATAAACAAGATTGGCAAACATTTAACCAGATGCATCAAGAAAAAAAGAGAGGAGACCCCCCAAAATAACATAAGAAATGAAAGAGGAGAAATAACAATTGACACCAAAGAAATACACAAAATTAAAAAAAATATTCTGAACAACCAAATGCCAATAAACTGGATAACCTGGACCAAATAGATAAGTTCTTGGAAACATACAGTCTCCCAAAACTAAATTAGGAAGAATCAGAAAATCTGAATGATCACATTATACCTAGTGAAACTGAATCTGTTATTAAAAAATAATAATAATCTCCCAGCAAACAAAAGCCCTGGACTGGATGGCTTCACAGATTTACCAAACTTTCTGAGAAAAACTAACACCTCTGCTTCTCAAAATATTTAATAAAATTCAAAAGGAGGGAAGGCCCCCAAATTCATTTTATGAGTCTAGCATTACCTTAACTCTAAAATCAGATAAAGACACTACAAAGAAAGAAAAGATAGGCCAATATCTCTGATGAACATAGTTGCTAAAACCCTCAAGAACATATTAGAAAACCAAATACAGCAATGTATCAAAAAGACCATATGCTTTGATCAAGTGGGATTTATTCCAGGAATGCAAGGTTGGCACAACAGTCACAAATCAAAAATTTGTGATTCACTACATAAACAAATTGAGGAATAAAATACACATGATCACATCCATAGATGCAGAAAAAGCATTTGATACAATCCAGCACCCATTCAAGGTAAAAAACTCTCTGGAAAATGTGCTTAGAGGGAACATACTTAAACATAATAAAGGTCACGTTGACAAAACCACCACCAGCAACACACTCAATGGGCAAAAACTACAAGTGATCCCTTTAAGATCAGGAATAAAACAGAAATGTTGGCTTTCACCTCTCTTATTCAATACAGTACTGGAGGTCCTAGCCACAGTAATCGGACAAGAAGAAATACAATGCATGTAATTTGGAAAGGAAGTAATAAAACTGCCCTTACTTGCAGAAGATATAATATGTACATAGACAACCCCACAGATTCTGCAAAAATACTACTAGAAATGATACATTCAGCAAAGTAACAGGATACAAAATTAACATCCAAAAATCAGTTGTATTTTTATATGCCAATTATGAACTAAGAGAAGGGGAAATCAAGAAAACAATTCCATTCACAATTGCTACAAAAGGAATACAATACCTAAGAATAAATCTAATCAAGAATATAAAAGACCTGTAGCTGGAAAATTTTAAGACACTGAAGAAAGAAATAGAAAAAATACAAATAAGTGAAAGCACATTCTGTGTTCATGGATAGGAACAATTAACATCATTAAAATGTCCATACTACCCAAAACAATCTATAGATTCAATGCAATCCTATCAAGATTCCAATGACATATTTTACAAAACTAGAACAATATTTGAAAACTTTATATGGAACCACAAAAGACCCAGAATATTCACAGAAATCTTGAGAAAGAAGAACAAAGTTGGAGGAATCATGCTACCTAATATCAAACTATAATACAAGGCCATAATAATCAAAAGAGCATGGTACTGGCATAAAAACAGACACATACGTAAATGGAACAGAATTAGAGAACCCAGAAATCAACCCACACCTTTGTAGTCAATTAATATTTGACAGATGAATCAAGCACATGCAATGCACTACAGATAGTTTATTTAAAAAATGGTGTTGGGAAAATTGCACAGATACGTACAAAAAAAGAAACTAGATGTCTTCCTACCCACACACAAGAATAAATTCAAAATGGATCAAAAACTTAAATGTTAAATCTGAAACCATAAAAATTGTAGAAGAAAACACAGGCAACAAAATCTTGGACATTGCTTGTAGCAATTTTTTAGGGGATATATATCCCCAGGTAAGTGAAACAAAAGAAAAAAATAAACAAATGGGACTACATCAAATTGAAAAGGTTTTATGCAGCAAAGGAAATCATCGACAGAATAAAAAGACGACCCACAGAATGAGAGAACATATTCAATGGTATATGTGATAAGGCGTTAACATCCAAAATTTACAAAGTCCTTACAAAACTCAACACCCACCCCCCCAAACAATCCAATTAAAAAATGGGCAAAGACTTGAATAGACACTTCTTCAAACAGGATACACAGATGGCCCAATAGAATATGAAAAGATGTTCAATGTCACTGATCACAAGAGAAATGAAAATTAAAATGAGATATCATCACCCACCTGTCAGAATGGCTGTCATCAATAAATCAACAAACAACCAGTGTTGGTGAGGATGTGGAGAAAGAGGAACCCGTTTTACTGTTGGTGGGAATGCAGACTGGTTTAGCCACTGTGGAAAGCAGAATGGAGATACCTCAAAAAATTAAAAATAGGCCCTGGCTGGTGTAGCTCAGTGGATTGAGCGTGGGCTGTGAACCAGGCATCACAGGTTCGATTCCCAGTCAGGGCACATGCCTAGGCTGCAGGCCATGTCCCCCAGCAACCACACATTGATGTTTCTCTCTCTCTCTCTCTTTCTCCCTCCCTTCCCTCTCTAAAAATAAATAAATAAAATCTTAAAAAAAATTAAAAATAGATCTGCTTTTTGATCTAGTGATCTCACTTCTGGAATATATATCTGAGGAAACCCAAAACTCTAATTTCAAAAGAACATAAGTACCCCTATGTTCATTGCAGTGTTATTTACAATTGCTAAGATATGGAAACAGCCTAAATATCCACTAGTACATGAGTGGATAAAACAACTACGGGACATTTATACAATGGAATGCTACTCGGCCACAAAAAAAGAAGAAAATTTTACCCTTTATGACTGTGTGGATTGACTTGGACAACATTATGCTAAGTGAAATAAGTCACTCAGAGAAAGACAAATACTACATGATTTCTTTCATATTGGAATCTAATGAACAAACTAAACTAACAAGGGAAATTGGGAGAGACTCATAGATAGAGAACAGGATGAAAGCTAGTGGTGGTGGGGAGGTTGGGGGTGGAGGGATAGGGCAAAAAGGAAAAAGGACTCATGGACATGGACAATAGTGTGGTGATTGCTAGGGGAGGGTGTATAAGGAAAACAAATGGTAATGTAAAAAAATAATAGAATAAAAAACAAAAGATTAAATAAAAATAAAAGTCTGAATGAAGACTTCTGTCTAAAATGGAGTCTCAGGATGAGTATTGCATAAATTTTACAAAGTTTGGCTGTGTCAATAATGTGAAGTAGATGAGTTTTTTAATCTGTAAATTGATAGAGTATTTGGTGTGAACATTTCTAAAATATTTCCCGAACCATAAAGTCAATAGCCCTTTAATGTTATTTTCATTTTGGGCTCATTTTAAAAACATTTATTCCTGAATGTTGCTTTTGTAAGTGCACAACTCTGATATTAAATCCCCCAATATACATTCTGTCTTTTGTTGGTGTAGGGACTACTAATGTTTTCTCTTCAAGCACTGGGAAACGTAAGTGAAGCAAGTAAGAGCAAGCAATAGCAGATGGTGGTTCTTGATTACATGACATCAAATAAGCAGGTTTGCAAAATGCAAAGCCCTGGAAAATGTAGTCTGTATTGAATAAAAATATTTTCAGTTAGGAGATTTTTTCTGTAAATGAGTATAAGAATTGACTGGAGAATGCAGTTTTTAGCACAGTGACTTGAGTGTGCTACCTGTGTTTCTTATTGATTTACTCTAAGAGCAAAACCAATATTAGTCATTACTTAACATTATCTTTTAGACTAACAAACTTTAATTATAGCTTTTCCATTAAAATTTATTTCCAAATATGCAGTTCTCACAATAGTTTTTATTGGAATAGTATACTTATCACTGTGTAAGTACCCCACACAAAAAAATTAGTAAATAAATTAAATAAGGTACCTGGTTATAAATCAAACAACCGATTCTTTTAAAAGCTTTTGATAAATTATTTTCTTTGAATACATATATCTGGTTAGTTTGTAGAGTATGGCTAACACTGAATTTAGAGTATCATCTTCATGATTCTATTCTTAGTGTAATCTGAATTAATATAGAATTTATACATTTGCCATTCAATGAACAATCCAATATTGTTTATTGTGAATAGGAAAGAGCCATAACCATACCCAAAACTAACATCAATACTTTTAAAAATTTCTTATAGGGAAAAAAATTATTCAGTTATTTAATAACACTAGTTCTGCTCTTTGAAATGTTTATATTATTCCCACTGAAGTTAATGATCTGGTAAAATTCTCACTCACAGAACTAACACTAAGAAGGGGTAAATGTAGAGACAAACTTGGATCAAATAATCTTTAGCCGTAGTCCTATGAGGCGCTGGTAGCAAAGGTCTGTGGTGAGAGTCAAAGGTCAATAAAATCTGTCTGGGTGATCATCATGGGGACCTGAAAGCTCATGGTCCCTTCCACCAGGAAAACTAAATGTCCTGCCAAATGCATATGCAGAAGAAAGGGAAAATCAGGGAATTGTTTATTTTACTTTTACTTTTGTTTTTAAGGATCTTGTGTCTTAACAGTTAAGCCAGAACAATGAATGTTTAATTTACAGAGTATAAAATCAGTTTAAAGTCTTTCTTCATTACATAATATATTCAGTGCATATTTATTTAAAAAAAACACTACATTTGATACATTTTAATCTGGTTTAGGTGAAAGATTAATCCAAAAAATCTAAGAAGATAAACAAGATATATTTCCTAGGTATCTATGATAGCATATAAAAATTATATTATGGGGCTGGGACTACAATTTTTGCAAGGAAAATTCATATTTCCTCAAAACACAACTCTGGTTGCACAATAATATTTTTTACTTTAAAGCCTTTTAATAACTTCTGTTTGTGTATACAATAGAACCCTGGGATTTAATAGTGTTGAGTGACTGCTTTTAAACATTTATAGATAAGGGCAACTTAATAGGAAAGTAACACTTCTCTCACAGTGATGACTCAGGATTAAAGAGCCAGTACATGCAAGTCATGAGCATTTTAGGTGTGCAAAATGTTTCAGTGGTTAAACACATGTGTCAAATAATAACTCATAGTTAAGTTTTGAAAACAAGAGTCCTGGCCAGGTAGCTCAGTTGGTTAGAGCATCATCCAGATAGGCCAAGGTTGAGGGTGTGAGCACTGGTCAGGCACATCAAAGAACCAACCAATGACTACATAAATAAGTGAAACAACAAATTGATGTTTTAGTCTGTCTCAAAAAACAAATCAATAAATACAATAAATACTTATAACTATGATACCAAAATAATGCTTTAAACTTATGCAAAACAACAAAGGCAATATTTTAGGAACAATACATAACACTAATGGCTATATTAGGTGGGATCACAATACCTGACAGAAAACTGTATGACAAGGCCACTGTCATCAAAACAGCCTGGTACTGGCACAAGAACAGAGACATAGATCAATGGAATAAAAAAGAGAACCAAGAAACAAATCCACATCTCTATGGTCAATTAATATTTGACGAAAGGAACAGGAGCATAAACTGGAGTAAGTATAGCCTTTTCCACAAATGGTGTTGGAAGATATGGACAGCTACATGCAAAAATATGAAACTCAATAGTTAACAACTTATACCATACACAAAAATAAACTAAAGATGGCTAAAAAACTTAAGTATAAGTTTTGACACCATAGAAGTCCCACAGGAGAATATAGGCAGGAAAATCTCAGATATTCCATGTAGCAATATTTTCACCAAGAGCAAGGGACATAAAAGAAATAGCAAACAAATGGGGATTCATCAAAATAAAAAGCTTCTGCATGGATAAAGAAACATGAGCAAAATGAAATGGGAGCCAACCACACAGGAAAATATATTTGCTAATGATACTTCAGAAAAGGGTTTAATCTCCAATATATGTAAAGAACTCATATGACTCCACACAAGAAAGACAAACAATCTAGTCAACAAATGGACAAAGGACCTGAAAAGACACTTCTCCCAGGAGGACACACAGAGGGCCCAGAGACACATGAATGTGGGAGGTGGGGGTGAGTAGAACAGGGGAGAGTAATGGTGGGAAATGGGGACAATTAGAATTGAATAACAATAGAAAAAAGAGAGCAAAGATTAAAAACAAATAAACTAATAGCTCAATTAATTATTTTTATTGAGGTGAAATACATATAACACGAAATTAACCATTATAAAGTGAACAGGATTTTTGGCATTTTAGGACGTTCACAGTTTTGTATCTATTTAGTTCCAAATCATTTTCATTACCTTCAGGAGGAAGCCTGCACATATTAAGCAGTCATTCCCCATTCTCTCTCCACCCAGACCCTTCGCAGCCACAAGCCTATTTCTGTCTCAATGGATTTACCTATTCTGAATGTTTCATATAAATATAATCATGCAATACATCATCTTCTCTAGTTGTTAGATTAAATCATTTTGTATGAATAATACAATATGGTAAGCCTAAGAAATTAGAGGACAAAGTAATTAAACTAAAGACTGAGGTCAGTAAAATTGGAATCAATGTTTTATAAGAAAGAAAAATCAAGCTGATTAGAAGAATCAAAGTGGAGAAGGGAAGAGAAAGAGACAGATAAACAATATTAAATATAATTACTGATGCAATAAAAGTTAAACAGTTAATAAGATTCTCTAAAACATTTTATGTTAAGTGAGTGAAACATATTTAAAAAGATCCTAAACTGATCAGTATGGAGAAAAAAGAAGTTGAGAACATTGTGAGAACCCATTCAATAAGCAAAAATAAGGACCACCCACGACTTTGTTAGTGTGTTAATTGGTCTAGCCAATTTGAAAACAAACAAAAAATCTTTGGCATTATTTTGTAAAGTTAAGCATGCTTATTTCTTATTTTGCGGTCATTCCTCTACTAGAACTACATCTTAAATTTACTGGCATATCTGTCTACTGAAAATATGAAAACATGTTCATAGCAGAAATATGTATAATAGAAAAAATAGAAATAGAAAAAATGAAAACAAGCCCTCTTGGCACAGGCACTCACACATATTACATAGGACTGGGAATAAATGAGAGACACACATTTATTACATGATTGAGGGAACATAATCTTCAGGGAAAGGCAAGACACAGCCGCCTGCACACAGTCTGCCAGCACACAAAACTAAACACAGCACTTTGGGTTGTACACACATGTGTTTAAAGATGGCTCAGTCATGAACACTGAATGTCAGGGTTGTGATCATCTCTTGTGCTTGAGGCAAAGGCAGGGGAAGTAAACCAGTGGCCTAAGGGTTATGTGCAGTGTTCTTTGCCTTAGGTTGTGAGTTCATGAAGGTTAATTTCATTATTGTAATTCATAATTTATCTACTCAGTATAAATGTGATTATGATATATTATTTTCACATATTTGAAAATAAACTAATAATATTTATAAAAACTAGTGAGGATTAAGGTAATGGGGCAAATTATAGTATCATAGCATATGATCAATAAATGTAGATGTTATTGTCACTTTTTTCTCAGAGGTCTAAAAGTTTTAACTCTATCAGCAAAAAAAAACTTTTACACACAATCCCAACATGTATTAATTTCTAAATCATCTTAGTGCTACTACTGTAAAATTTGTGTCAATATATTACATGATTTATAAATACATAAAATACATACAAGAGATGAACGATACTTTAAATATTTTAAAATAAATTTTATATGTTAATGGTACATAATTAATTTTAGTGACTCTAAATTTATATGTTAATCATACCCTAGATACTTTAGGACCTTTTCATTTAACTTCATTACAGAATAGTTAGATATTTATCCTTTTCATTTCATAATGTGGCTGACAAGAAACTCATTTTAGTACAAAGAGAATCATCAACTTTTCCTCTTGTTTGCTTTTATTTGCATTGTTAGGAATTATTTTTAATATGTGGGGTTTTTTTGTAAAATTACTGTAAAGCTAATTGTCCACTTGTGGAGGATTAATTTTATTAAACCTGGTAACAGGGCCCATCAGTCTGTGTCATGGTTGCCGTGTGTGGAGATACGCAGAGAACACGTGACATATGTGGACACCCACAGCTTCAGGAAACAGCTCTTCCTGACACTGGTGGCACTTGTGTTTGTTGGAATACAAAGAGAGGATTCGAGTTTCAATAAGAATATAAAACGTAGCCCTGGCTGGCATAGCTCAGTGGATTGAGCGCGGGCTGCGAACCAGGCATCGCAGGTTCGATTCCCAGTCAGGGCACATGCCTAGGTTGCAGGCCATGTCCCCCAGCAACCGCACATTGATGTTTCTCTCTCTCTCTCCCCCTCACCCTTCCCTCTCTAAAAAATAAATAAATAAAATCTTAAAAAAATAGAATATAAAACGTCAGAGAAACTTTTTTGAAAACTTGGATAAAAAAATTTAAGTTCTAATATTTTCTTCCTGCACCAAATGATCAGCTTGCACGTCCTCATGTTGGATTCATTAATTTCATGTGCGAGGAAATCTGGCTGACCACCCAGCCTTCATCTCAAGCAATGATAACTGTTATTTTGGGGGATCATTTTGTATTCTTTGAAAATGTCGATAAACTGCTATATAGGACCCATTTGGCTAAAGTGTTTATTCACCTAACAACTATTTGTTAAACCTACAGTGTTTTAGGAAATATGCTGGGATGTAAAGAAGCAACAGACATAATCCTAGACCTCAAGAAACTTTCAGCCTAGTGGAGAAGGCAGGCAAGTAAATGAACGTGATGTATTTTGCTACGTGCTATTTTGGAGATAATCACATAATGCTCTGAAGTCCATTTATCTTTACAATACTCTGTGAGGTCAGTAGGGTGATAATATTACCTTCATTATATAGACGCGAGGGGAGGCCCCCCAGAAACCGGAATTATCTTCTGGAGGGTGGGCCCCTTGTAGTACAAGCTTGCCCCACTAGCTGAGTGTTCTAGGGACCCATCTGTATCACTGTACCAGCTGCGTTGTAAAAGGCTGCGTTTGGCTTCAGTGTATTCTTTTTGAACACTCTCCGTGAGTTTGCCCATTTCGTGATGTGTCACTTACAGGTGCACCTGCCCACACCACGCTCATCTTTCAGCAATTTCTGGCCAAAAACTGTGTGACTCCTGTGCCCTGCCCTCTCTATTCGCGTAATATCACCCTGAGCAACCACTTTTTTTGATTCCCTGGATTAAAAAATGTCCTCAAAGGAAAATGTCTTGCTAATGTGGAAAGGTGAAACAACAAAGAGGCATCGAAATCAATGAGTTCAAAAATATTTTGAGCAGTGGAAAAGTGTATTGATATGTATATGTATTAAATGGAGAGTACTTTGAAGGTGACTGAAGTTTAAACACGTAGGAATAAGTACACAGTTTGCATAAATAAATTACATTTTTTGGCTTTCCTCTCCTTACAGAGAGAGGTCATAGGAATCTCCTGAGGCTACAGTCCTGTTGAATGACTGTCCTAACTCCAGAGCCTCAAACTCCTGGTTTCTGGGCCAGTGAGCCTTTCACTGTGTGGTTCTCATTCCATTGATTTCTTAACCCTGAGCACATCTTAAGAGAAATATTCTGCCTTTCCAAATCCTATTGATTCTTCTATTCATGAGACTCTAAAAATGAAGTTTCATACTTTTAAAAAATCTGAATGAAGTAATGAGGGAATCATGTTGATAATCTGTGATAGTACATGGGGCCTCAATATAAAATTGTTACTTTGTATGTATAAGACATTTTGATATGAAAATGTTATAAATTATCATTTTGTACTAAACTTTATAATCTCTTTTTAAAACATAGCCAAGTCACAATAAAGAGATAAGTGCAGATATTCAAGTATCATTAGAACTCTCTCTTGTAGCAGCAGGAAAAAATACTTGTTAAGCCATTTTACATCTAACTTTTATGATGGCACAATGGGCATTGTCCATATTTTCCACTGTTACATTGCATACTAGTCAGGCCAATATGATCATATTTTGCAAAGCACTCAAGCTAGCTGGAATTTTTAAAAGAACTGTTAATCACCTAAAGAAATTTCAATCGTGAATTAGCAAAGAAAGATTATTGTAATGAAATTGCAATAAAATATGAAGATCATGAAGAGCATGAATGAAGAGCATATCAAAATGTATTTTATAAGTTAATTTGCAGTGTAATGATGATTTTCTATTAAAACCTAAAGCTCTCTCAATTTGAGTATAATGTTTTCTCATGACTTACAGTCTGAATAAAAGAGATTTTTCAGGACAGAATATTTCATTGGGAGTGTTTTAGTCTTAAAATTTCCATACCATCAATCTCTTCTTCATTTTCTCACATCATTTGGTTACAAAGGTAAATCAACTAGAATGTTAAGTTTAGGTTACTATGATCTAATGTGAAATAGAAATCACCACTGAAATACTTTTTCCAAAATTTCATCAGTTTTTATGGAAAGAGAGGATATGTGATAAGGGAAAATCCAAATACCATCAGCATTACGTTGCTTAGGATTTAAGTAAAATATTAGGCGTCTCAGCCCTGGCTGGTGTGGCTCAGTGGATTGAGCTCGGGCTGCGAACCAGGCATCGCAGGTTCGATTCCCAGTCAAGGCACATGCCTGGGTTGCAGGCCATGTCCCCCAGCAACCGCACATTGATGTTTCTCTCCCTCTCTCTCCCTCCCTCCCTTCCCTCTCTAAAAATAAATAAATAAAATTAAAAAAAAATATTAGGCGTCTCTGTCTCTTTCACTACACTGACTAGAAAGGAAGTTAGCAACTTAGCTTAAAAGTCATTTAGCATGTGTCAGTCCAATTTTCCTAACATCATTTAATCGAATACATAATCTTTAGCCTATTGTATGTGCTTGTTTTCTCTATCAAATATTGACTATAAAGGTATGCACTTATTTTTGGGCTCTCTATTCTGTTCCATTAATCTATGTGTCTGTCTGTTTTTATGCCAGTACCAGGTTATTTTGATTACTATGGTCTTATAGTAGAAAATCATATTAAGTAGTGTGTTTCTTCCCACTTTGTTCTTCTTCCTCAGGATCATTCTTGCTATACAGGGCCTATTGTGGTTCCATATACATTTTTTGAAATATTTGTTCTAGTTCTGTGAAATACATAATTGGAATCTTGATAGGATTACACTGAATCTATAGATTGCTTTGGGTAGTATGGTTATTTTAATGTTAAATCTTCCTATCCATGAGCACATATGTGCTTCCACTTATCTGTATCTTCTTCAGTTTCTTTCTTCAGGGTCTTATAACTTTCTGAGTACAGGTCTTTCACCTCCTTGGCTAGGTTTATTCCTAGGGATTTTATTCTTTTCGAAGCAACTGTGAATGGGATTGTGTAGGGTAAATGGAAGCAATCTGGCTTCCTCACCCAGGTGTCTCGGTAACTAAGGGAAGCAGTGTTTCTATAGCCTTGAAGGGGCCTAATAAGTAGTCTTCTCATATGATGTGGCCACCAGCCTGCAGTGACCGCAGAACGCTGTGGATGGCTCATCGAAACACAAGAAAAACATACACAGGGACAACCGGGTCCTGTGGAGAAATAGGGACGAAATGGCCACTGTCTCTAGTGGAGAATGCCCCGAGCCCCCACTTGAGTAGGCTTTATTAAGAATACAGACACAGTTTGTGGGTTACAGTCTGGCAGGGAAGATCAAAAGGAATAGGTAATATTCGAAGGGTCTGACAGAACTCCCATGGGGATTCTGGGCTGGGAGTTTGTGTTTTATCACTTAAAAAGACTACAGGACCTAAAAGGCTAGTCTTGTTTCCTGCCTATGACTTCATATTCTAATTCAATAGCATCCTCCAGCAAGCAGATCTCACAGGATCTTGCATATTCTATATCCCAGGCCTGATTACCCCGGGGGTCTGCTGACTCTGGTTTGGACTGCACCGCCCCTGTTATTTCCACAGGCCTGAGTCAGGCAGAGGAGACAAAGGCAGCCAGGAGACCTGGATTTCTCACAACTAAGAACAAGGACTCAGGCTTTGTCAAAGCCAGGGGGCAGGGATCGATGTCAATCACCCCTTCATTTCCACAGCCCTGAGTCTCTTCCCTGAGGCCTCCACGTGATCAGCCTGTCTCAGGTGATTCTCCCCATGGGAAATCTTACCCGTCATTGGCTAACCATTCAACCATTGGAGGCCAGCCACAGAACAGGCAGTGTTCATGACAGGGAAATAAGTTTTGTGTCTTAGTGGCTCTTGGCTTGGAGGTCTCTCACTCAGCCTAAGTTGTGGGGGGTTACAGCTTCCTGAGACCAGGCAGGGCAGACCCCAACACTCATAGCCTTGAGACTGGGTCCAACAAACTGTTCCAATAGCATGAAGTGGGCTTGCATGTGCAGAAATATGCTATGTTATATAATTTTTTTTGGCTGGAAGCTGGCTTTGTTTGCCTCCAGTACTTAAGGCAGTAGAGGCTTTTCACTTAGAGAAACACAGCTTGCAGCAGGCATGGCTTGCCCACTCGTGAATAAAGGCATGTCAAGCATCACATGGCTCTGCACACTTTCTTCCATCTCCTCGAAGCTAGAGTGGGTCTGGCGGGCCTTGACAGGCTGCAACACACATTGTTTTCTTAATTTCCCTTTCTGTTAGTTTTTGTCATTGGCATATAAAAATGCAACTGATTTCTGCATGTTAATTTTGTATCTTGCTATTTCACTGAATTCATTTACCAGTTCTAGTAGTTTCTTGGTGGAATCTTTGCGGTTCTCTACAGGCAGTATCCTGTCATCTGCTAATAGAGACAGTTTTACTACTTCCTTTCTAACTTGGATGCCTTTTGTCTCTTCCTTTCTGATTTCTGTGTCTAGGACTTCCAGTACCATGTTGAATAAGAGAGATGAAAGTGGGCACCCCTGTCTTGTTCCTGATCTGAAACTAGACCTTCTTTTGTGAAATGAGACACAAAAATAAACTCAAAATGGATCAAAGGCTTAAATGTTATACCCCAAATCATAAAAATCCTAGAAGAAAACATAGGCAGCAAAATCTCAGACATTGCTTATAGCATTTTTTTTTATTAGATGCATCTACCCAGGCAAGGGAAAGAGAAGAAAAAAAATGAACAAATGGGACTACATCAAATTAAAATGTTTTTGCACAGCAAAGAAAAACATCAACAAAATGAAGAAGACAACCTATAAACTGGGAAAGCATATTCACCAATACATTTGAAAAGATATTAATATCCAAAATTTATAAAGAACTTAAAAAACTCAACACCAAAAACAAACAACCCAATTAAAAATGTTTTGTTTTTCTTTTATATGACAAGATTGGGTTTGGGTTTTGGATTATTGACAGAAAGACTGAAGAGGTAAAGAGTCAGTTTCATCATACCACATCAAGGGTATGTACTGTCAACATGACTCCCATTATTGATGTTGACCTGAATTACTCAGTTAAATACAGTTTGTCAGGTCTCTACACTGTAAGGTTATTCTTTCCTCTGTGCTCACACAGAGCTCTTTGGAAGGAAGATCTAAAGAAAGAATGGTCACTGGTGTAGGAGACCACAGCCAGCTGAATCCCGATGGAAAAACTAAAAGCATAACTTAACATCCATTGCAGAAATGGAATACTATTTGGCCAAGAAAATTTTACTCTTTATGACAGTATGGATGGACCTGGAGAACATTATGCTAAGTGAAATAAGCCAGTCATCGAAAGACAAATACCATATGATTTCACGTATATGTGGAATCTAATGAACAAACTCAACAAGGAAAATGGGAACAGACTCATAGATGGAGCACAGGATGACAGCTGGTGGGGGGTGGAGGTTAGGGGGTGGAGGGATAGGGCAAAAAGGAGAAAGGACTCATGGACATGGACAACATTGTGGTAATTTGGGGGGGAGGGGGATACAAGGAGACTAAATGGTAATAGAAAAGTACATTAGAGGTTTTTTTAAAAAGAATGTCAAAAGAGGCATTTAGGTCAAATAAGTGGATATAAAATTGTGGCTATCTCTGGACTGCTCATTAATAGTTAGCCTGTTTCAGGTACACTTTTCCTGCTTGGTCGTTACTTTTCCTTTCCCAGTAAAACCTAAGATACACGAGTTTCATCAAATGTCCTGTGTACAAATTCTTATCCTAAGAAAAAATACAAGGGCATGTGAGAATGCTCATGGCGTTGCAGTGGTATTGTCAGAGCAGAGAAAATCTTTTAGCAGCGCTCTATTTCAGAACAGGAAAGTTGTCTCTAAGAAGTGACTTGTTACGAAATTCCATTTATATTTGAAGAAGAAGTAGGATTAGAACCCAGGATACTCTTAAATCAGGACCTTTTCTCTTTTATTTTATTTCTTTCACTGATCATTCTTTTACTTACCACTAAACAAAAATTTTTTAAACACCTGCTTGTAAAAAGAATAGACTCTGCAAATAGTTTTTATTATTCTCTTTCAAATCTCTCACATCTTTATTTTGGTGTCATAAAGAGATGTTACTTCACGCGTTACTTTTGTTAAGTGGAAATGCATGTTCATCCAGGCCTATCATCACCAATCAGAAGGAAACTAACATGAATTAACACTCCACACAGTAAACTCTTTTTCTTTCACCCCTTCCTCCACTGATTCTCCCTACCAAACCCTTGCATGTCAACAGCGTATTCATGTAACCAATATCCTCTAAAGGGATCTAAATATTCAAACGTTCCAAAGTTCCTTTAAAGAATGAGTGATGTGGAATGAACAAACAGGAAACAGGACTGTGGTCAGATTACAAAAGTACGAACAGCTCTGTTTATTTTGAATGATTAAAGTTCCAATATGTGAAAGAACACCGTAGTAAGTAGCAAAAACAGAGATGTCTTCTGCCAGGTCACTTATTTAGCTCATACACTTTTAATCCCCTTCCAAAGATCCAAATTCTCATTGCAGTTTCATAATTTTCTGAAGTCTTATTACTGATTGTCTGTGCCATTCTCATTGTACCTCTGTTGATTATCTACTATCATTCTCAACTTTACACTCTAACTTTAATTGGTATGTAAGGACCCACTTAAGTGGGGAGATGTTAAATTATAGACAATTAGGCATCAAAACTCATCTCAAATTTCAGCAGCTATGGCATAATAAATGAACTCATAATAAAACCATTGTAAATATAATTTTTATAAGGCATTTTTAAATTTAAAACTACTCATCTCTAGATTTTATATCCCATGATTGACTTACTTTTAAGGAAAACTAAATAGCAATCTTTGTTCCAGCAATCTTTTGTTTTTGTAGCATTTTAACTGTGATTTTTTCCATCTTAGAGTTAATAATACACATTGGGTGATGTGAAGTCTTTTTAAAATATCAGTATGTGAAAAATGTTCTCTACCATTATAATTAATATGCCTGTCATATTCTTAACATTCTGAAATATGTTCAAGGAGTTTGAAAAATTAGGAACATAAATAAAATATTCATTGTTGCATTTCATTAGAGCTCAGGCAATGAATAAAAAAAGGGAATCTTAATATATCAGTATATTGAATTTTAAGGTCATTTATTTTAATGAAGCCTGTCATTTTCTATCTTAAATATCTAATTGGTCAAATAATTTACTTATTTCTTAATAAGGACCAGGTAGAAACACTGAGAACTACAGAAACTAGTAAGGGATAGGTGTATGTACACGTTTATATTTGTTTATGGGTCCGTGTGTATTTTGAATAACCTCTTATGTAAACATATGAAACATTTTCTCTATGAATTCATGGTGCAGATTATGGCATACCATAGTGGGTAGGGCGTGAGCATGACTTGAACTATGACCACCAGAGGCTGCCTGCAAAGTAGCTGTTTCTACCTAGAGCTAGGGAGATGGGCAGAAGTTTCAGGACCAGGTCTCTGAAGGGTTGAAAAGTGTTTAGCTCAGAGATTACAACCCATATGCAACAGAAAACATGTACATGGGTATTTACCTCACTGCTGTTTCAATTATTTTGCACTGGAAGCAGCTTAAATGTTCAACAAGACAATGGAGAAATATAGGGAAAAATGAGTATATTAGAGCTTCATGTATCAAGTGGATAAACATAAAAATATAAAGCTGGAAAATGGAAATCTCTGGAGAATGTGTAAAGTGTACTTGTCTAATGTAATAAAACACAAATGACACTATATAGTGGTTTATGGAACGAGCAAATAACAAATAGACTGATGGTTACTTCTAGGGAAGATGCTCATGAATATAATTTTGGAGAATTTCAGAGAGATTTCACCTGTAACTGTGTACTTGTTTCCAAAAATAGGTAACTAAGGCTAACATAGCAACATATTATGATTTATTATAGATGGTCAATGCATTAATGCTTATAATAGTATTCTATATAAATTTTGAATGTTTGAGTTATTCCAAAGTTTTTTAAAAGACACACAGAAAATCCAGGAATAGATTATTCTCACTACTTTCCAGCAGTTACTAGCTTAGGCAGTCAACTTTGATCTCTGAACCTCATTGTTCTCTCACCGTGATTCTACAGTGTGCTCGCGAAGACGTGACACGATGAGGTAACGTGCCTCACTTGCAGGCCCTCAATAATGGTGACACTCTGATTTCTCATATGAAGTTTCTATTTCTCACAAATGGTTCAAAATTTATTTATTTTGGTTTAATAGATAAGAAAACTGAGGCTCAGACACATGAAATGTATTCAAGGTCAGTCATTGTCGTCAGTACGAAATATGCCAGATTGGATTTTTTTAGCCTGTAGTACTGTATTTTTCACAAAAATGAGAGGCTTAATGATAGATTACATTAACAAAAATATACAATGTGAAATGTTCATTATTTAGGGAGAAGTCACAGATGACTGTTTGAAAAAGATGGACTCATTTTGTCCCAGCATAATTATTAATAATATTCCCTGTATTCTTAAAACTGTCACAATTGGAGTGATGTCATATGCTTATTCTCACTTTCCCTGGAGCAATAACAGACTAGCTCTTATTTCATGCAGAGCAACATACTTGCGAAATGTTTTTGTCATCTGGTGGCAATATTTTAAGAAGAATCTTAGCAAAAGAGACCATCAAAAAAAAGAAAGAGAGAAGCCCAGGCTGGTGTGACTCAGTTGGTTGGAGCATCATGTTATGCACCAAATGATTGGGGGTTCAATTCCTGGTCAGGGAACTTACCCAAGGTTGCAGATTGGGGCCTGTATGGGAGGCAAAAATTGATGTTTCTCTCTCATTGATGTTTTCCTCTCTTTCCTTTCTTCTCTCTCCAAAACCAATAAACATATTTTTAAAAAAGAAAAAAGAGAATGAGCCCTGGTCAGGTGGCTCAGCTGGTTGTAGTATCCTCCACACAGCAAAAGGTTGTGGGTTTGATTGGTGGTCAGAGTACATACCTAGGTTGCAGGCTTGACCCCTGGTTGGGCTGCATATGGGAAGCAACCCATCAATGTTTCTCTTTCACATTGAGATCCCTCTCTCTTTCTCTCTCTTCTTTCTCTCTCTCTCTCCTTTCTCTCTCACTTTCTCTCTCAGTCTCTCTCTCCTTTAAATCAATAAACATATCCTCTTCTGAGGATTGAAATTATAATTAATGAACATATCCTCAGGTGAGGATTAAGAGAAAAAGAGGGGGGGGAATTAACTGTTAACTGTGTAAAGGCTATTTGAAAGATTCAGGCTTCTTTGAATGGTGAAAAGTTTTATTTTTGTTTGTTTGTTTGATGTTTTGTTTTTCCAGATTCTTAAGTTAAAATACAAAAGAAAATTCAGATATTCTGTGTAGCTCCACAGAGCAAAGTAAAGACTACTGCTGATTATTAGGAAGACACATTTTTTTTTCTCAATATAAAGAACTTGCTAACAATTAGAATAGACTTTCATTTCTTCCCTCTGGTAAGTCTTTTGGATTTTCCAGGTATAAGATTATAAAACACGCAAACAGAGAAAGTTTCATTGCTTCACTTCCTTCTAATACAAATGCCCTCATGTTTCTCTTGACTGCTTTGGCTAAAGTGTTTTCAGACATCCTTGTCTTTTTTTTTTTTTTTAATTTTAGGAGACATTCAGTGTTTCACCATTAAATAAGGAAATGTGCTTATTATTAATCAAGAATGGGTGTGGGATGTGTTGAGTGTCCTTTTTTTTTTCATTTTCACCAATAACTTTATTGATCTATGTAAACTTGAGTATGTTGGCTGTCTCCTGTGTAGTATAATGTTGATTGTCCTCAATTAACGTCTCAGTTTGATCACTGTCAACTTCAACTGGTCTACCCAGTCATGCAGCAATGCCCAGCTCAAACTCTTCAGTGAGAAACTTTGCAAGCCACTTTTGACACATTCAGTCAGTCACAGCACCTTCTCCACATACTGAAAAATCTTGTTTTTTTGCATATGGTAATATTATTTTTAACTTTAGAAGTATATTAATAGGATTCTTAATATGCACTGAGCCAACCTTGTAATCCTGGAATAAATCCCACATGATAAGATGCATTATTTTGTAATGGATGTTATATAATACTAGGTTCTGTTTGCTCATATTCTATTTAGAATTTTGCATATTTTATAATTATATAGGCATTTATAATTTAGATCTGTCTTTATTTCATTTATATTTAGCAGTATTTATCAGATTTGAGTATTGTTGTTATAGTTAGTTAACAACAAAGAACTTTTGGAAAATTTCTTTTTCTTTGGTTGGAAGATTTAGAAGAGCCCTGGAATTACTTGGTCATTAAACATTTAATATAATTGTACTGTGAAATTCTCTGGGACAGTTGTTGCAGTAGATTTTGAAAAATTTGCCGTATTTTAATAAAAATTTGTTTGTATTTTCCCTCTACACTTGAGTCAATTCTGATAAACTATAATTTTCATTTTTTATTTTTAATTTTTATTGTAGTTCAAGTATAGTTGTCTCCATTTTCACCCCCCACCCCATACCTCCCCTGTCCCACCCATCCCTGTCTCCTAACCTGGAACCTATCACATTTGGCTTTGTCCATGTGTCCATTATATATGTTTCTTGATGGCCCTTCCCCTCTTATCCCCTATTATCCCTCCCTCTGCCCCTCTGGTTACTGTCAGTTTGTTCTTTATTTCCATGTCTCTGGTTGTATTTTGCTTGCTTGTTTGTTTTGTTGATTAGGTTCCACTTATAAGTGAGATCATATGGTATTTGTCTCTCACCACCTGGCTTGTTTCACTTAGCATAATGCTCTCCAGTTCCATCCATTCTGTTGTGAAGGGTAGGAGCTCCTTTCTTTCTGCTGCATAGTATTGCATTGTATAAACATACCATAGGTTTTTGATTCACTTATTTACTGATGGGCATTTAGGTTGCTTCTAGCACTTGGCTATTGTAAATTGTGCTGCTCTGAATATTGGGATGTACAGGTGCTTTTGAGTTGGTGTTTCAAGATCCTTAGGGTATAATCTCAACACTGGTATTGCTGGGTCAAAAGGCAGTTCTATATTTTAGTTTTTATAATAGATGTTTCTTAAAGATTTTCAAGTACCTTTGAATAGATGAATGCAATATAAACTTTTAAATCTCTTGCTTCAATGGATATTTTTCTTGTCAGTTTATTTAACTGTTAAATCTTTTTGATTTATTTTTAATTAGGTTATCTACCTATTTGTTTTGTTTTATGACATTTTCAAGGATATTTGCTTTCTAAATTTTCTGCTTTGTTTCTTTGTTCTTTTGTTTCTTTCTTTGTTCATATTCTAAAATGCTTAACTGGTTATTTAGTTCACATTTTTTTCTTCTTAACTTCTCTTTATGTAAGTATTTAAAATTATGAGTCTTGTTATCACCACTTTAATTTTATTTTATAGATTGAAACTTATGTGTTATCTTCTTCATTTTCTATAAAGGCTGCAAAATCAGTTTTTTTAAACTCCATGACTCTAACACACACACACACACACACACACACACCCATATATATATATATGTATAAATTTCTAGGTTATATGATTTCTTTGGTTATTGTTTGTTTCTGTTTTAGGATTAGATTTACATGATTTATAATTTGTTGTACCTATTGAAGAATTTTTCAGTTTTTGAAATACTGAGTGTGGGCTTGAAAGTGTACACTTTACCATAAAAAGGTATAATATCTATTCTGTTGTAATTTTAGGCCTTCTGTATTTTTTAGTAGACACATTATTTAGTAGAGTGTTTGAGAGTAGCATGTTAATTCCAATTATTAGTGTTATTCTGTACGTTTTTTTCTCCAGCTCTTAATTTCTACCTTACAAAGCTGTGCTTTGATTCACAGACATTAATCAATTATATGTCTTTATGGTGCATTGTGGCTCTAGCATCTTATATTTCTGATTGTGTCTTGGACTGTGTTCCAGTTGTTACATAACAAAATTACCACACTGCTGTCTCCAAAAAGTTCTCTAAGTCACCTTTATTAAGGCATAACTTACTTAAAATAAATACATTTTTTAATATTTTGACATGTTTTCAAATATTTATTATGTACTTACAAACTACCATTATAAGCAAGATATAAAACTTTTCTCTCATTTCTCCCCCCAAAATTCTTTGTTTTACTTGTATTGAGCCACAGCCAGCCACCAATCTTTTTCTGGTTAGCTTTGCCATTTCCAGAATTTAATGTAAATCGAATAATATGCTATGTAGTCCTTTGAGTCTGCTTTTTTCACTGAAAATGTATTTTGATATATAGTTAATATTTTGTACATCTCAGTAGGATATTTGGTTCTTCTGCTAAATAATATTGCTAAATAACATTTTATTGTATGAAAATACACTAATTTTTACCTGTTTAGCTGTTCATGAGCATTCAGGTTATTTCCAGGGTGTAATTATGCATAAAATTGACATGAATATATATGTCTTTATGAGCATTTTTATTTTTCTTGGTTAAAAATTATGTAAAATTTCTAATGTATATAGCAAGTATATATTTAACTTTATAAAAAAACTGTCAAACCTTTTCCCAAAGTGATTGGAACATTTTATATTTCTCCCAGTGTAAGAAAATGACCATGGCTTCATGTCCATATCAATACTTATTTTGCCAGGCCTTTAAATTTCAACCATTTTAATAGATTTGTAACAGTACCATACTGTGCTTTTAGTGTTTATTTTCCCAGTGACCAATGGTGGTGATCAGCTTTTTATGTGTTTGTTGACCATCAATAAATCATATTTTTCTAAAGATTTCATTTATTTACTTTTAGAGAGAGGGGAAGGGAGGGAGAAATAGAAGGAGAGAAATACCAGTGTGCAAGAGAAACATCTATTGGTTGCCTCTTTCATGCCTCCAAACAGAGACCTGCCTGCAACCCAGGCATATGCCCTGACTGGGAACCGAATTGGAGACCTTCTGGTTTGCGGGATGACACCTACCTACTGAGCCACACCAGTCAGGGTATATGCCTTCTTTATCTTCTTTATGTCAGAGCATATATCTTCTTTAATGAAATAGTTGTTGAAGTCTTTCCCCATGGTTGTATTGGATTGATTCTTTTCTTATGGCTAGTTTACTCATATTCTAGATTAAATCTTTTTACATGTATATGTTAATTTTTAATTAAATTTATTGGAGTGGCATTGATTAATCGAATAATATAGGTTTCAAGTATATATTTCTGTGATATATGACCTGTATATTGCACTGTGCCCACAACCTAAAGTCAAACCATCTCTTGTCACCAAATATTATGTCCCTTCTACCCCCTACTACCCTCAACACCGTTACCTCTGGTAACCACCACACTGCTGTCTGTGTCAAGTTTTGGTTTTATATTCAACATATGAGTGAAATTATATGGTATTTGTCTTTCTCTGACTGGCTTGTTTCATGTAGCATGATGTTCTCCAGGTCCATCCATGCTGATGGCAACTCTGTTCTTAATTTTTTGAGGAATGGCCAGACTGTTTTCCACCAAGACTATACCAGTCTCCATTCCCACCAACAGTGAATGAGAGTTCCTTTCCTCTCCACAACCTTTCCATTAGTTATTATTACTTGTTTTGTTGATAATAGTCATTCTAACAGGTGTAAGGTGGTATCTCCTTATACTTTTGATTTCCGTTTCTCTAATAGCTAGTGTAGTTGAACACCTTTTTATACATCAATTGATCTATTGATTTTATATATCTATCTACTTGCCTTCTTGAAATTACCTTTTTCCCCATGTAAAAAATTAATTCAAAATGGACCAAAGACCTAAATATTATATTTGAAGCAATAAATTACATATATGAAAACATAGATACTAAACTTATGGACCTTTGTTATAGAGAACATTTTATAAATTTGATCACAGTGACAGGAGAAGTAAAAGCAAAAATAAATGAATGGGACTATATCAAACTAAAAAGCTTCAGTACAGCAAAAGAAACCATTAACAAAACAAAGCCCCAGCTGGTGTAACTTAGTGGATTGAGTGAGGGTCTGTGAACCAAAGGGTCACCAGTTGGATTCCCAGTCAGATCACACGCCTGGGTTGCAGGGCAGATTCCCGGAAGGGGGTACACAAGAGGCAACCACACATTGATGTTACTGTTTCTCTCTTTCTCTCTCTTTCCCTTCCCTTCTCTCTAAAAAATAAATAATAAAAATCTTTAAAAATAGAAACTATTACCAAAACAAAAAGACAACCAACCAAATGGGAAATGATATTTGCAAACAAAAGCTCCAAAAACAGATTAATTTCCAAAATATATAAGGAACCCATACAACTGAGAAGCAAACAAACAATCCAGTTGAAAAACAAACAGAGGATCTTTTTGCATATATTAAGAATATTTTCTCACCTTCTCTGAATTGCCTTTTCATTCTTGTCACAGTATGTTATAAAGGGCAATAGTTTCAGATTTAGGCAAAGTCTCTCTGTATGGTACCCCTTGCTTCTGGGCATAAATTCTACTCAGTGTTTCATATGAAAATAATAAACTTGCCACACTTTCCTTTATTAAATGCAAGTCCTAATGACTCTCTGTTCCACTACTGTTTCTTGAGCCTAATCTTTTGCTTTGGGGTTTTCGTGTTTCCAGTTACAAGTTACTTTATTATCACAGTGAACTTTTTCCTAATTATACTATAGGTATAAGTTGTGGTTGATTTAAATTTTGACTTGCTTTTATTGTGTAAACACACACACATATTAGTAAAGAAAAAGAAAATGGAATTCAGGTTGCCTCCATTATTAAACATTAAAAATTTTAATTACAAATAAAAATTCACCAGCACATTGATGTTCACAATGAAATTATCTCATTTGTTTTTATCACTATTTCTATAGGGTAGATAAAGAAGATTTGATTTTAGCTTCAAGTTATAGATGAAGAAATAAAGATTCTGCAGTTTTATTTAACTTGCTCATGGCCATAAAGTAAAAATGTAGAGCAGAGACTTAATCATATATTCTTCCCATTTCACTGTGTTGATCCTTGATAGCTATTTTTCCTTCAGAAAGTTCTAACCTATGTTGATTGAACTCAAAAAAGTAATATTGTTAAAAGAGCAGAGATTTTCTGCATTAGGGCCTGGCTCAGAATTACCAGACAAACAAATGTGCATGTGTGTCTGCATGCACGTGCTCAGGTGAGAGGAAGGGAAGGAGGGAAAAGGAGAAGGAGGGGGAGGAGGAGGAGGAAGACAGGGGATGGGAGAGACAGAAAGAGAGAGAGAGAGAGGGAGAGAGATAATTTGGGGGGATTAAGAGGTTGAGAAAGGGTTTTGATTGTTAAATCGTATTTCAAATCCTCAACAATGTTTTATAATTCATTAAATTTATTCTAACCTTTAGTTATAAGCAAAAAAACTCCCACAATACCTTTAGCAACAGAAGTATAGATTATCAATGCACATGTAATGGTAACTTTTAAAATTAAGGAGTCATTATCCAAAATGTGTTTAATGGGTTTATATTATTTTTATTTTCTGAAATTTACTCAAAGAAAAAGAATAAATTTAATAGATAGTTTTAATATTATAGATCCATTTATTACTCCAGATGTATTTGCATGAACTATAAGAATTAATGACAAAAAATCAAGGTAAGAATCATAGCAAATAAATTGCTTTTCTATTAAAAGGTTGGTGTGTGGCAGTCCGTCACACCTGTTGGTGTGTGGTCATCCATCATAGAGGTATGCTTACATGTATGGGACCTTAAATTTAGATGTTGATTTACAATTACAATTTCTAACTAAGTGGAGTTTACCTTACTTATGATACAGAGATAAACATAGATGTGACAAGTTTATCTATGATTTCACCCATAATTATTTTAATCAGCTGGGTATTCCTGACAACGGTCCCAGTGGCTATCAAATTTGGTTGTATGTTATTATTCCGTGGGGAGCCATTTAAAAGTAGCAGAGCCAGGCCTTCATGTCTTGAAATTCTGGGGTTTGTCTGGGATGTGGCCCATATTTTAATGAACTCTTTGGATATATCTAATGTATAGCCAGGATTAAGACCATCATGCCTTTTATGAAGAGTATTCATGCAAAAGAGAAAAGCAAAGTCATTTTTAAAAACTGTCCTTCCCACCCACAAACTTAGTTTATATTTTATATTCCTACTTAATTTTAATAGTGGTTCAGATAGGAAAACAGGTTTTTAATACATGATTTTGTGATGGAATAAAGGAAATTAGGTTTATTTCTACTTAATTCAAAAATAGGAGGGAAAGATGCAAAAATAGGAGGGAAAAGAGAAAAAGCTATTTTTAAAATGTAGAGGAATACAACAAATAATAAAATTATACAAATCCAAATGTATGCATAATTACTGTATACATTTTCCTTAAGTGATTCAAACTCCCTTCCAGGGAGTTTGTTTCATAAAATTAAATATGTTTATCTATTGAAAAACTATAAAAACCAAATAATAGAATCAAAAAAACAACTTCAAGTATTTGGACTTTCAAGATATAATTATTTCATACATTTATTTTATGTAATCATTATATAGTAAAGAGGCTAAAATGACATTCATTCCTAGAAAGTAAGCAAATACTACACAAACATTCAATCTTGACTTGACAGTGATTCTGAAAACCACAAATCAAAATAAGGAAAAACATTTTGGAAACTATTAAGTCTATAATTGAGAAATCTTTTCCATTTGTGGTCTATTTTCTTCACTGAAACTATCCAAATGTAATTGGTTTTTAATGCTACATGAACCTATCTGCATAGGGCAGGATTATTGATACAAATTGTATGACTATTGCTGTGAAAATTTTGTCTTTCTTCACATGTACACTTTTAGAAACTTTATATTCTTGTGTTTTTATTATGTGTTTGAACGCCTTAAATAAAAATGTGTGATACTTAATGAGGTATATAAAGTTGTCCCTTAGATTTTATCTATACACTAAAAATACTGTTCCTCTTCCCATCCACCTGCCAGGATGTCCAAATCAAAATTACTCAGCTTGTCCTTGTCATATTCATGCTCCATAGTAGCTGGTTCTCTCTTCTGAAACAGAGGCCCTTTCTCAGGTTGGTATAAGGAGAAGGGATGTTAGCCATTGTGCTTTGATTGTTTTCTGTCACATAACATGCCAATTTAAAGAATCATGGAAAAATTACAAACAGAATTTTCATATTTAGGTCTTATTTATTTAAACTATTTTTTCCAAACTGATCACATGAAGTAACAGATTCTCTCTGTGTTATATACTGGGCAGATGTCCTGTAGAGAAAAAAATCATTTTATCTTCCAGTTTTTTGTAGTTAAAATGAGACTGCACATGAGAATAGCTAAAATCAGATTACTGCTTGTGGGAATTGAATGCACGTTAGAAACATGGAATTCTTTGCTGATAAAGGTTTTGGTAGAGGAGGAAAAAATACATTTTAGCTTAAGCTAAAACAAAACAGATCCAATGGTCAGAAATCAGAGCATTTTTCCCACCAGGATCCCTGTGGATTTTCTCTGTGATGATGTCAGGTTGGGTAGGGAGTGTGTACACAGAACTGAAACAAAACAAGCCGTGGCAACCTGATCAGGCTGCATCTCACAGGTTTTTTTCTGGTCTGCCCTTTGAGTTGACCTGGCCAAATATAGTTTTCTTAGACTTTATCTTCAGATAATTAAAGAAAGGTGACCTCATTTCGAGAAAAATTCTGGCTAGATAGTGAATTTACCCTTCATAACAGCCTGCTTGCAAACTATACACACCCTACACAGAAAGAGCTTTCCGAGGGCATTTCAGTCTGGATGTGGCATTCTAGTATTTGAACACGTGGAAACTTTTTGACAACAGAAGTTTGAGGGGAAAAAAGCAAATAGTTTTTCCTAAAAATGATTCAGAGAAAGGCTAAAATTCCCATTTCTATAAAGAAATAGTCTTAGCAGTAAGTTTTATTTTTAACTGAGTTTTAAAATCTTCTTTGTGTGTTTTAGGTAAAAAGTTGACAGATATATTCATTTAGTATTTTTATTTCTCAGAAAACTTTTTAATCCACAAGTAGTATTAGAAATGGTATACTTTGAAAACATTATGGAAGTATTTTTTTCCCGAATTCAGTTTTGTGAACTAGAAAAGAGTCCTTGTGTGTAAACTAGGAAATAGTACCTGCTCACTGAATGGTTATGAGCATTAACTGAGCTGTTTCTTACTTAGAACAATACCTGGCATCAGATAAGGATGCAGGGAATATTGGCACTTATTAATATTTTACAGTCATTTCAAATAATAAACTTAATAGATGAGAAGGGGATAAAGAATTATATTCATTTTGGAAAGTGAGATACCACTCTGAGAGAGACAATTTTTAGTTTAATACAAGAGAAGTTGTGCCCAAAGCACTAACAATGGCAGAATGACAGATAGAGGATTGGCCTCACACTAGAGTCAAATTTCTTTCCACTTAAGAATTTTGCTTGAGCCCACTTTTTTCCTATCAGGATTTTTGCTTAGGAAGAATGAAAGAAAATTTAAGTTAAGTCAAATGAATGTTCTGTTGATTAGAATTCAAGTGACGATGCCCTTCCTATTGGAATAAGTACTTTTATAATTAGACAACAAAAAAAAAAATAAGTTTTAAGGTAAGTAACTTTTTTTGTAAATGATGGAACTATAAAGGCCATCTTCTTCTTGGAGAAGCCTGAAAGCAGGTTTCAGGATGATTCAAGGATGGTTTAAGAGACTGTGAGTGGAGAGCCAGTGAGTTCTCCTAAGGACAGCTGGTGACGGCACCACGAATGTGTCCTGGGGTGGGGTTTGTGCCTGTGAGATTTTAAATAAAATATGTTCTTGTAGAAAAATAACATTGTTTCAAACCCTTAAACTAGATGACACAATATGGTTTTTTTCCCTCGTGTTTTTCTTTTACAGTCTGTCTGGAGATAATAGTTTGACATAAGAGGTGTATAAATTTTTAGACCCCTTCAATCCTTTGTTTTAAGGGGAAAATGGGGAAATGGGATAAAATATAGAGGGCCTGAATTGTCCTGGATAATTTTTTTAAGTGTGGTCTATGAGCTCATTTCTCATACTTTCCCAGAATGAAAAGAGTATCATGGCTTTACTGGAGATCTAATCTTAAGAAATTATGATTAGTCCTGTTTATGCTACCACTATGGGCATGAATGAGATTTAGCTTTCTCACTTTTCTCAGTTTAAAAGTACAAGTGATGCCATTTTCAAGAGTTCTTTACTGAAATATTTTCCTTATATAGTAATAGCTGATACTTTCACCCAGGGTGCCTTCCCTGTATGCTCTCTGGGGTTGGTTTACATGATACAGCTCATTAGAGGGAACTATGTTTCTCTCTTGACCTACTTATAAAATTCCCTGGTGGGATTTGATTAAAATTTCATTTCATGCTTGACAGTGATGGTTAACTTCCTAAATATACCACCTGATGTACTTGTAATAACCATAGCTTTAGAGGCATTCATACAGAGGAAATGTTAGAAAATTATCTAGCTGTAAAGGATGTGTGTTAATTGGATTAAACCAAATAACTATGGCTTATTAATTTATGATAAAATTCCTTTTAGAAGTCCAGATATTTGCTACAGTTGTTGAGTAACTCCTCAATGTTTGCCAGTTTATGTAAGGTTATTAGTTGAAAATAACAGAAACCAATTCTGGTTTTCATAACAAGTAAAAGACTTTGAATGGAAGAGAATTGAGTAGATTATGGGGTTTTCCTGAATGCTGGAAAATGAGGTTTGGGGGTTCCTAAGGGAGAAAAGGCATAGCCTGAATGCTACCAGAAGAATGACCTGCCTAGGATGCCACCATTGGACTATGACTATTAGGTTACTGAAGCCAGTAACCCCAGCACACCCACCGAGTGGCTACACACCTTGGTTTCACTATCACCCATAAAAAAATCATTGCTACCTGAACCTCTGCACCTTTATTTTACCCTCTGAAGATTTAACTCTGATTTAGTCACTTGCCCACTTATTTAGGCAACTATTTAATACAAACTCCTATGTCCTTAAATTTCCAATACACCCTGGTTTCAATGGCTTCCACTCTCAGCTGAAAGCATGGTCCTGAATCTCACCAGTGTTAAAACAAACAAATAAAAAAGGAAGTAGCAGTGAAAGCAACCAGAAGAGAACTTGGATGTGCTCATATCACTAAATCTAAAACCATATATCCTGTCTTCTTTGTATTTTGATGGATAGATTATTTATGAAAAGCCCTTTCAAATGAGCATTAGATCCCAGGGTCTTACTCCAGACTTTGATTTTTGATTCTGAAATTATAATTATTCCTTATCTTTTCCTCATTATTGTTCTAAGTTGTATATTGCCCATCATTGTATAAATATCTTCTAGTATGTATGAGAAATATTCGAGCAGAACAAAAAATAATCTCCTGTTTATACATCCAATTGTAGTACCTGCCATTCCATTTTTCCTCCCAACCCTGTGCTTTGTATTTTTTTACAAAACTCTGTGCAAACCTGCCAGTGCATGCTTTATCCACTTTATCTCCCATTTTTTTATTTTTATAAAGTTTAAAAATGTTTTTCAATTATAGTTGATATACAGTAATATGTTAATTTCAGGTCCAATGAGGTTTTTCTCTTTATCACTTCATGAAACTTTATTTTTTATTTCCTAATTTCCTATATATTAGCTAATCCAATCATTGTTAATCTGCCCTATCTTACTCAAGTCATCCACAATATTTGATGATTTATTTTGTCATTTACTGACTCATTTTGCTATTTTTTTTCATTTAGTTTTAATTTATCTCTTCCTTACTAGCCACTCTTGTTCTTTCCATTTTTCTTATCTTGCCAACCTCTACTATGGTAATGCTCCAACACTAAGTCCTAGGATATTCTGTCTTCTCTATCTATTTTTACTTCATTTGGGATCCTATTCAGTTTCAAAGATATACATACCATAACTATGTTGATGACTTTCATCTACTAATTTCTACCCATACATTCTTGTTATTTCCACACTTTTTGTTTTAATAGTATCTACACTGTTCTAGTACTGGCTCAAGTATAAATCTTTTCAGTTTTTATTGACTTCCATTTTTCATTTATGCTCCATATTCACACTATCAAGGAAAGATATTTAACTACCTTAAAATTTGTTTAGTATCTTACCATTTCTAACCACCTCCATTACTGTCACATCTGACCAAGCTACTTTTATTTCTAGGAGTTCCAATAGCCCTCTAAAATTATCCCTGTGTTTCTGTCCTTGCCCCAACGTAGAACATATTTCACACATAAATTTGAGAGATCTTTGAAACTATAAATTAGATGATGCTACTCCTCAGTTAAAAATCTTTCAATGGCTTCTTATATCACTTACAATGAAATAAAGATCCCCACTAGACACACACTGTGCTAAGAGGTCTGGTCCCCTACTGGTGCTCTGATGTTTTACTCTACCATTTCACACCCCACTGCTTGCTGCATTCTAGCCACACTGGACTCCTTGCTATCATCTTGCAAATATGTCAATCCTGCTTTTGCAATAGTCGTTGTGTGGCTGCTATCTCTTCTAGAATTACCTCTGGTTTCTCATATCCCTGCCCCACCCTATTCATAATATCTGAATGATTTTCTCCTTTCCTTCATGTTTTGTTCCAAAGGTTATCTTATCAGATGAGCTTTCCTTGATGAATCTTTCAAAAATGTAACATGCCTTGACTCTGTCACTCTTTGTCCTTTTACCTTGCTCTGTTATTGTGAGAGAGCACTTCCCGACATATAAAGAAAAAAAGAAAAAAACTCCATGACAGCAGGGTCTTTGTGTCTTTTTCTCTGCAGCTACATATTCTTTACTAGTCAGCACCAAGAACAGTGGATAGATAAATGTTTATTAAATGAATGGTGCTGTGCATTCAAACCAATACATGCCAACTATATCTAATGTAGAGTTAAATTTTTTCTTATGAATTGTTTGCAACTAAACAAATTCTGAAAGAAGCTGGGAACTCAACACCATATTCATGTAATCAAGACTGTAGATACTTAACTTGAACATCAAACAAGCTATGTAACATGTTTTTAAATGCACATTCTCAGGACTAAAGGTTCTTTGCATATTATGTTGAAAATCTAGTTATCTGCTTTAATCTTATGCTGTGAGCAGTTATAAAATCAAGAAAGCAGTTGCATTTATGCCACAGAAGCAAATGTCTCACCATAATGCAACGTGCTTCAATGATTACTCCCCAAAATAAATATGCTTATGAGCCATATTTTATTTTTAGTAACCCTGAAGCAATTTTTTAAAAAAGTGAAGTTATAAATTCTAAAATGAGGCAACTTAAAGTATTATTAAGAAAGAGAACATTAAAAGTGCTATCAATCACAAATACTGAAACCACACAATGCGGGCAATACTTTGTTACAGAGTTTAAATGCTACGGAACGGTCACTGGATTAAATAAACACCTTTGTACACCTAGTAGTTTAGTTACTGTGCTAAATACTGAAAGGGACTTTTAATTAACATAAAAATTCAGTAGGCATTCCTAGGAAGCTTCAAGGATTTGGGCACATGCTAAATGCTGAGGTGATTAAAAACAAAGCATATTTGTTGACCTTATGAAACATACATAGAATAAAAGAAATGCTTATTCTTAAATGGTATTTTACATATATAGGTGTATACTTGTGTGAGCATGCATGTGTGCATATATATAAATATGTATATATATCAGATTGTGATGAGAGCAACAATAGCTGAAAAGACTAAGGGGTTGAAAGTGGAATGAGACAAAACTACCCGTATGACCCGGGGAAGGCTTCATGGAGAAAGTATCATATTTACATCTTTTTTTAAAAGAGTATGTTGGAATTTGTGAGGTTGAGATAGAGAAGGTGGGAATACAATAGGAAAAAAGAAGAAAGGTAAAATTCTGAATATATCTTTTAAGAGCATTAAAGGTTAGAGAAGTGAGTGCATAAAGACATGTTATGATGAGGGAAGTCTTTGTCAGTAATACTCAATTTGATTACTTTAATTAAATATACATATGCTTATGTTTATTTGTTATATATGCACGTAATTATATACTATTCTGAGTTAACTTGTCAAGACGACAGAACAAAGATTTTATTAATTCTTTTACTATTTAGCTAGTATTAGATACTAATTAATTAACTTCTAAGTAATTACTAATATAGCATTAGTAGTCAGTGAAACATACTGAAATACACCTGAAGATTTTATTGTGTTGGTAGTAAAGAAGGAAGAGATTTTTCTGGTCAACCACATCAAAATTACAACTACGCTACAGAAAAACCATCACTCAGAATGGCCTGAACTCTGCCTGAACAGAAGTCGTATAACTAAGGATGTAAGGAAGAAGTCACATCAAGACTGGTAGGCGAGGCAAACACTCAAAACCAGTTGGTCCCAAACCCACACATGACAGTTAAAAATCAAGAGGGATATCTTGGCTGCAGAAGTCCTTCCTAAGGAGCAAAGGGTCCCAGCCCCACAGTAGGCCCCCCAGCCCAAGGTTCTCATGCTGAGAGGAGAACTCCCCATAACATCTGGCTGATAAAACCAGTAGGAACTGTGGCTGAGTGAGATGGAGTGCTCCTTTAGTCCCAGAGGTTCCCCTTAAAGGGCCTAAATAGACTTTCTTGGACTCACTTGCTCTGATCTCCAATGGTGGGGCTGTAGCTCAAAAAGTTGCCATACAGGGAGGAACTCAACTGTCTGACTTTAAAAATGAGGGGTGGAGGGGCAGCTTTCTCCCAGATAGAAGTGCTGGCAGAGACCATTGTTCCTTTTCTGAGCTCTCTCCTCAGAGAGCTGCTAGTCATTCTCCGTATCTGAGACTCCATCAACTTGGCAACACCTTTCATCTGTCCCTGGGGATTCCTTAAGACCCCAACCCACTCAACTTGCAGGCCCACCGGAGCTATTTCCAGTGGCTTTTCTACAAAATAGTCTATCATGGCTCATGCTAAAGACTTTTCTAAAATCTCTTAAAGGTTCACAAACCCCAGACAAGCAGCATCTTGCATTTGTGTACCCAGGCCCAACACCAGTGGAAACTAGCTTTGGTTCACAGTTTGGCTTCATTGGGGCACCTCTAAGCCCAGCACATGTAGCAGCCATGTGCAGATCACTTTTAGCTCATGCCAGGTTGCCCTGGGCAAGGAACAGGTGGTAGTTTATGTTGGCTTGAACTTCCTGGGAAGCTACAGAGCCAGAGAAGCTGGTGGACAGTCTCAGACTGTGTGGAAGCACCATTCAACCACCTCCACAAGCAGCATATTCAAAAGGAGGACTCATAAGGCACCAGAGGTTTGCAAAAATGAGTCCTGTTGCATGGGGTATGCCCATGAATAGCAGATTCTCTCTTGTGGTTACTGCTGGTTCTTGTAGCCCATCAGCCTGGGGGAATATCCTTCCCATTGCCAGCAGCAGAGGCAGATCCTCCAAGGTGGTCCAAGCCAGTCCTTGAAGCCTATCAGCCTGGGGTAAATCCCTGTCATTGGTGCAATCAAGGCTCAATTACTACATTAGGGTACACAAAGTAGACTGTAGGTGGGGTGGCCTGGAGCACACAGCTCCAGTGACCAGTGAGGCTGCCCCACTGGGCCCTACAGGAGATACACTAAATTAGGTCACTCTACCAAGATCAGGAGATGTACCAGCTCTCCCTAACACATAGAAACAAACACAAGGAGGCTGCCAAAATGAGGAGTCAAGGAAACAGGTCCCAAATGAAAGAGTAGACAAAACTTTAGAAAAAAAACTTAGCAAAATTGAGACATGCAATATACCAGATACAGAGTTTAAAATACCGATTATAAAGATACTTAAAGAACTCAGAGGAAGAGTAGAGGAGCATAGTGAGAACTGCAGCAAAGAGATGGGAAACAAAAAATGGTGATAAAAAGCATAGAAAGTTACCATGCAGAAATAGAGAATACAGTAACTAAAATAAAAAATATATTATAGGTAATCAACAGTGGAATAGATGAAGCAGAGGATCCAGCCAGCAATTTAGAAGATAAGGAAACAGAAAGCATCCAATCAGAACAGCAAAATAAAACAAAACAAGAAAAGAGTCCCCTCAAAATTAGGTTGGTTTAAAAAAGTCTCTGTTACAACTTCAATCATACCAACATTTATATCATAGGGATGCTGGAATGAGAAGAAAGAGAGCAAGGAATTTAAATCCTACCTGAAAAAATGATGACAGCAAGGATGGAACTGGAGAGCATTATGTTAAATGAAATAAGCCAGGTGAAGAAAGACAAATACCGTATGATCTCACCTGTAAGTGAAACGTAATCAACAAAACAAACAAGCAAGCAAAATATAACCAGAGACATTGAAATAAAGAACAAACTGACAGTAACCAGAGGGACTGGGTGAGAGGGATAATGGGGAAAATAGGGTAAGGGCCATCAAGGAACATGTGTAAAGGACACATGGACAAACTCAAAGGGGGTATGCTCAAGGATGAGAGGTGGGGTTGTATGGGGTAGGGGGCTGTGGTGGCATAAAAATGAAGACAACTATACTTGAACAACAATGAATAAATTTTAAAAAATGATGACTGAAAACTCACCTAAAGTGGTGAAAGAAATGGACATACAAGTTTCGGAAGCACAGAGACCCCCAGACAAGATGAAAACAAAGAGGCCCATACCAAGACACATCATAATTAAAATGACAAAGGTTAAAGACAAAGAGAGAATCTTAAAAGCAATAGAAGAAAAGCAGTTAGTTGCCTTCAATAGAGTTCTCATATGACTGTCAGCTGGATTCTCAACAGAAACTTTATAAACCAGAAGGGATTGGCATGAAATATTCAAAGTATTGGAAAGCAAGGACCTACAACCAAGATTATGCCCCCCAGGAAAGCTATCATTTAGAATCAAAAGCCAGACAAAGAGCCTCCCAGAGGAGTAAAAGCTAAAGAAGTTTATCACCTCCAAATTAATATTAAATGAAATTCTAGTGTGTCTCCTTTAAAAAGAATAAAAAATATATAAACATGAATAATAAAATGGTAATAAATGCATATGTATTATCCACATATTCACTGCAGCATTATTTATAATAACCAATAGACAGAAACAAGCTAAGTGTCCAGCAATAGATGAATGAAGAAGTGGTGTATTATGCAACAGAACATGACTTGGCCATGAAAAAGAATGAGATCTTGCAATCTGCAGCAATAAGTATGGATCTTGAGGGTATTGTGCTTAACACATTAGACAGAGAAAGACAAATATCAGATTATTTTACTTGTGGAACTTAAAAATAAATAAATGAACTACCAGAACAGAAACACTCATATACAGACAACATTTTGACGGTTGCCAGATGGGAGTGGGGCTGGAGATTGGGTGAAAATGACAAAGTGATTGAGAAATACATATTGGTAGTTACAGAATAGTCTTGGCTATGTAAAGTAGGCATAGGGAATGCAGTCAATAATATTGTAATGACTATGTATGATGTGATAAGGGATCTAGATTTTTCAGGATTATCACTTCATAAATTACATAATTGTGTAATCACTGAATTTAATATAATATTGTATATCATCTATAATTAATAAATAAAAATTATTAAAAAGAAAAAGTAAATACAGACATAAATTATGTGTTAAAAAATTTAAAAAGAAGGAAATACACTCATCTAATTTTTAATACTCCATGTTTACTAAAGGGTTTTTAGAAATTGTTATTGTTATTTTAATGTAAAGTCGGATTCTCTCTCTCAAGGTTATTAGTACAGTTTTAAAATGTCAATGAAAACTCTTTTGTCTTTCAAGAGAAAATATGTCTTATTACTTTTTATGTTTATTCAATAAAAATTGGTTGAGTTACTCTTAGTGTTGGACATCATATCTTTTAAAATAAGTGTTATGCCTAAACATTGATTTTCAGAAATGATGCTTGAATAAATTAAGAAATTAATCGATAATCATGACCAGTGACAAGTTTAAAAATTGCATATAAAACAATGGCATGGCATATTTTACCGATTCTACTGGATAAAAAAATCACATCCAAATATGGTAAATTTCTATGGAAATAGACTTCCTCACAAATAACCTATGTGAGTGTAAAATCCTGCAGAAATTTTGTAAAGTGATTTAAGAATATTTTCTTAAGAATATTCTATAAGAATATCTACTCAAATTTCTGATGCATATAACCTTTGACACATTTGAAGTATATATCCTAAGATATGTTTGTTATAAAGTATTTATGAGATATATAGTTATAAAATAATGTATTTAATTCTGAATTAAGAATCTTAAATTTAGATTCTTAAAATTAAGAATTTTAAATTTCTGGATTTTTTTCTAGAAATAAAACAATTTAAAGTACTTGCATTCTAAGTCAACTACACCTGATGCTCCATCATTTTATTTCCTTCTTTTGGTTTTTTACTTGCTTCAATTAGAAGTATTTTCTAAAGAAACAACAGATTCAAAATGACTTAAACATTCAAAATGAATTTATATATACTTCCTCACATATGTTCATGAAGTAAAGGGGCAGTAATTATAATAATATGTCTTGGGTCTTTGACAAATTTAAAACTAAAATCTCTGGCACTAATCAAAAACTCCTATTCAAAACTCTTGGCTCATTTTCTCTCAACTCATTTCCTGCTGAATCTAGCTGCTTTCTTTGCCAACTGAGTTCTTGATTCAATGCCATTTTTTTTTTTAACGGACCTGTTTTTTTTTTTTGTTTGTTTGTTTTTTTGTTAGATTGATTAGGGAGCCCTCATGACTCACCCAAGCTGAGTACTGATAAGTGATAGATTTTAACTTAGTAAAGCTAATGACAGGAGTCCTAATTATGATGGCAAACTCTTCGTTAGAACAAATGACAAAACAAGCTATTCTTGTTTGATTAGTTTTTACTTAATGACTTTAAAGGTAAATATGTTAAAATTCAAGACAGTGGAAGACCAATCCATCTGTTGCCATTTACTATCCTGTTAATAGCTGTGACTAATATGTATAAATTTTGGTTGCTGCCAAGATTATAGAGTGTCAAAGAGAGTTTCTAGATATGAGCATATCTGTATTTCTCTTGACTATATGATCTCTCATGCTAAGAAAAAAAATCCTTAAGTACTTCATTCTCTAATATCATTTTGAATTCCTTGCATCTCATCCCTGGTTATTTCCTCTTTTAAATTTTTTTCATGCTAAAATACTACTCATACTAATGATAGTACTATTATTGAATTATATTTTTTATTGTAGT